>VWYK01110691.1:330987-370223 GCA_013399775.1 Semnornis frantzii | reverse complement strand
CGCTCAGCTCGGTGCGCGGGGACGTGGGGAGGCGGCGCCGGGTCCTCCAGCCCCCGGAGGGAGGCAACGGGCGGGAGGACCACCGAGCTGCTGTGGGCCCCCCTCCTCCCACCGGCGAGGCAAGATAAGGCTACTCACCGTGCCGGGGCTGAACCACGGAGCCACCCGGCCCTGCGCCCGCGCCTTGCCCCGGCCCCCCCGCTCCGGGCGCAGTGCAGGCGCGACCGCCGCCTGCCTCCGCTGGCATCGGCACCGGCTGCGGGGCCCCCACTGCCTCCGCCGGCAGCGATCAACCGAGCTATACCCTCCGGACCCGCCCCGGGAGGCTGTGGGAAGTGCCCGGTTCCTTAGCTGTCCTCGGGGGCTGCGGGCACTGCCGCCAGCTCCAAGAGCGCTCGGCGTGCCCGACGGTGCCTGCTCCGAGAGAAGATGAAACGCTGGGAGGCGAGAGCTGCTAAGAGCGTCTGCCGGGAAGAGGCAAGAAGGGAGAGAACGGAGTTCATTGTTACTTTTTTAGGCCAATTGCTGATCCGGTGGCGACTCCAGCACAAACCCGATCCAGAAATGGGAAACATGCACAAAACCTGGGGAAAGTAGTTCAGGGTTTGCACCTCAGAGTTTCTTCCTAATCCCTTTTCTCTGTGCAGTGTCTCAAGTTGCTTTTTCCTTCTGAAGTCTGTTTTAAAGCCCTAGTACCAAGAGCAGTCCAGTGCTGCAAATTATGCCATTTGTTGGTGGTTGATTGTGAGCTGAGGAGGTATTTCCCTTTGCACCCTAAACTTCACCATAAAATAATGCCAGAGAACACAGCAGAGCAGAATATTCCACACATTCCAGAGCAGCCAGTGCTTTTCTGGCAGCATGGAGGAGTTACCTTTGATTTGTTTCCTCTCCAAAAGGCCCAGCAGTGTTTAAGACTGACTCACCACAGTTGGTTATTTATTCATAACCCTGATCAATATGATTGTTTCATAGGACACCAGTTTCCATTTTTATCCAGCTCCTGGCTTATTCCTCTCTGTGCTTGCTTGGCATTCAAACAGCTTAGACAGTGCAGCCAAAACAATTCCAGTTTCCTCCCTGTGTTTTTCCCCATGTTTCTCCTGTTGATAAGACAGCCCAAGTTCAATGACTGCTGTAGTTAATCTTCCCCTCAGATAGGTCTTTAAGTGCCCTTGATAAACTCGTCTCAGTGATTCCCCATCTCAAGGATTCCTTCTACATAAGGTCCCTAACACTGTCTCTTGTCATCATCACACAGCCTGGAACAGAATGATCATTGAGGTCCCTTCTAAGCTGGCATTCTGTGGTTCTCCTCTTGATTTCCTCCACATCAGCCCCTTCTGGACACAGCTGTGTTTGTGCCAGCTCTGCTGCTCCGCTCAGCCCTGACTCAGCTTGCTGAGGTGGCAGGAAAACAGCCTGAGGAAAATAAGCAAATTTTTCTGTTTTATAAACAGAAGAACTTCAAAGGTGAAAGGGAAGAGCTCTGTGGAGCAAGAGGACAAGAAAACAACCCAAGCTCTTAACTCAGCCACCTTGCTGAGCCATCCCAGAGAATGTGGCCACCCAGCTGCTGGGCACCAACCCGGTGAACTTCAGTAGCTCCACTGCACTTAAGCAGGTGTGTGAACCAACAACTGCAGTTTGTAAACTGTACAGGTGGTCAGCTTTGGGATATTGTCCTGTGGCCAGGATTCCTCACCTCATGAGGCCACATGGGCCTCCTTCAGTCCTGTGGGGCAATGTAAGGGTGCAGCACTCACAGCCTCCACTGCAGCTGCAGGCAACACACCCCACAAACAGGTACAGTTTCAGTTCCTTCTGCAGTGGTAAACCTACCAAGAGAGAAAATTATCCTCAGGACTAGGTGAAGGTGCCTGCAGCTGCCAGAATGCCCAGCTCCCCTGCTTGCTTCTGGCTCTGAGCACTTCAACAGTGACTTAGCTGAGCAAAGAGATTTGCATTCTGAGTATGAGCATCCAGTGCCCAGTGATGAATGGGAAATCAATGCTGTTCTCTTCTCTTGACAGGTTGATTACAGAAGGTGCAATGATGGTGCCCAAGTTCACAATAAAATATAAATGTATAAGACTTATTATGCAAGCACTCTGCTCTTAAAGGCTCACCATAGTGAATTTAAAATGCACCAAGTACCTCAAGCACAAAGCAATCAGCTGGTGGTGCAGAGCAGCCTGCTGATAGCCAAAGAACATAGTTCCCACTTTGTTAGTTGGAGGACATGGGCTAACATGCTGCTTTTGGGTTGTCTGTGCTAGCAAAGGACATCAAGTCTTGACTAGTGGGAGGCAGCAGGCCCCTCACCTTGAGTTTCCAACTGAGAACCCTCTTCCACCATGGACTGCCCCTGCCACAGTGCTGAGCACCCACATGATGTTCTTGGCTGCTGTGCCTTGAGGGACAGGACTTGGCAGAGAAGACTTCTCCCTCAGTGGAGAGGGAGAGCAGTACTTGAACTCAGGCTGGCTTGGACTCAGAAGTGAAGGTAAAAGATCTACAAAGGCACCATCTTCTCTAAGGTCACTTTAGTTGTGATGTATTTAGTGCTCTACATGCACCTGCTAGCCCAGGGAGCTGCTGGTGGCCAATGTGGTGCCCCAGTATGATCTGTTCCAGGCCACAAAGAGAGGGAAGAACTCAGGTGGAGTGTCTGAGCTGATGGCTCTGCTTTTCCTTCAGTATTTAACATTTCCAGCCAGATTTTGCACTCAGTGCTCTGCTATGAGTGCAACATATCAAGGCACTCATCTTCCTTCCCCTTTTCCCCCACACCACTGCCATTTTTGGGCAGCATCTGCTCTTCATTCCCAGCTCAGTATTAATAAAGCAATAAACAAAGCATGTGCATTAGGAGGCTGATGGGCTTTAGGTCCTTCTGGAGCATGAGCTCTGGGAAGCATAGAGCCAAAGGACGAGTAACATCAGTCCTCAGGGCCCCTCGCCAAGCCATGCCCTAATGAACTCCCAAGGGGAGGAGAGCAGCTCCTTGTTGTTATCTGGGATGTCAGAGAGCACTTTTAACAGCAGATTCTAAAGAGATCATATAGTACAAGAAATGAGCTTAACCACATTCAGATACTGTTCAGATAAATCCACCTTCACATTTGTTGGTCTCCAGAGAAGAGCAGAGCTACGACTTCATGAATGAAATCAAGAAAGGATGCAAGTGAGAGGTGCAGAGAATGGGAGAGAAATAAGTAAGAGTTAAGCTTAGGAGTGGCACCTGTCAGCATTAAGCTGTACATGCCAGAGCAGAAAGGGCTTCCTTCTCTCCCTGAGGTCACTCCTCTAGGTCATTGCCTGCCCTGGGCCATGCCCACCTGTCCAGGGAGCAGCCTCTCAACCCACAGGAGGGCCAGGGCAGTGGAAGTGCTGGGCTCAGCTGGCCATCCAGTGGGCACTGGGCACAGAGACGCTGAGGTGGGCTTGCAGGGGGGCAGTTGGAAGCAGCAGGACATAAGGCTGCCTACAAGGGAGTGCAGGGAAGGTGCTGGCATGACCGTGCCTGGCACCATGCCTATAAACATGGGCTCCCCTTTGAGCACCTGGCAGCAGGATAAAGTCCATGGCACCTGCATCAGCCATGTGGATGGTTCTATAGCTCTTAGTCTCTTATTTTAGAAAAATGCAAGGTCTCAGGAGGCCAGTTAGAGTGAGCTTGCCTGAGGTGAGTATAACACTTGTGCTCAAAAGCAGAGCTCCAGCAGAAACCTGGTGTTTAACTGTGCTTGTCTGAGGAAGCAGCTCAGGCAGCTGTCCACATCTAGCCCATACCTGGGCTAACCCACAGCAGCTGTTTGATCACCCAGCAGAGAAGGGGAGCAGGAAAAGGAGAGGAGGCCTCTGGGTTGGAGTGGAAATGGATTGAATGAAACAGCCAAACTCAGTCCAATATCAAGCAGCTGAAGTTATCCTCAGCACAGGGAATGCAGAGCAGGCAGAGCAAAGCAGGCTTGGGAGTAGGATAGACAGAGACCCTCCAGGGAAGGGGAGAAGCAGGAGGCATCCTTGTCCTCCAGCTCCCCCCTTTATACTGAGGGTGATGTTTATGGGATAGTATTCACCTGGAGACAACTCAGCTCAGCTGCCCTGGCTTACCTTCTATCCATTTCATTCTTGATGTTCACACTTTCCCCCCAGAAGTCCCAGTTCCTCTGCTACCTCCTGCTCTTAAAGTGGTGAATGCACTCATCCAAAACTGTGGCAGCATCCGTGGAAGCCAGACCAAAGCCATGGCCACAGGCTGGAGCACATTTCCCTCCCTCACTCAGAGATCCAATTTCTCAGCAGCTGCTGCTGTATTTCAGTGTCACTTTCAGCAGCCTGTGGCAGGGATTCTGCACTCCTGCAGAACCTAATGCAGCTCGACTTGCTTAATGTGCCTGTTGGGCCCTTAACCAGCCCTGAATATCCTCCTCTACACCAACCCTTCAGGTGTGCTTGTTTGAAACCTAAAGTGACATTGAAATTCTTTGCAGTAAGAGGTGGGATCTGAACTCCTTGCTCATATCCCAAACCAAAATTCCTTTTTAAAATGGAACCTTTGCTCTTGTTTCTCCCTCGGCTGGTCAAAGGAAAAGCCCTGGCAAAACCACAAAGCATCAGCACCACAATGGAAGGAACATGGAAAAAGGCCACATAGTGAAGTCTTCTTGGCAAGAAAGTCAGCATGCAGGGAGATGAAAGCGCCTGGGAACCCCTGGGTCATCACCCCTTGAGCACAACCACCAACACATGACAGGCTCTCAGCCTGCTGTGGGCACAGTGTGGCCTGGCCGCAACCACCATTGCCTGGAGAACACAACCCCCAGACCCACAACACCTCTACTGCACCATCCGACAGCAAGCAAGCCAAAAATCAACCTCATTGCCAGCTTCTAAGTAAATCTACACTGTGCAGAGGGGCAGGCACATCAGCTACAGCTTTCTACATGATGCCAGTGACTGAAGTGATGCCCCAAGGTGCCACTCCAGACAGCCACCTCAGGTGGCACAATGTGCTACTGGTGCCTGCTCACAAAGGGAAGGGAAAGTGCAGGGAAAGGGAGCAAATGCTGAAACGGGGAGGATTGTGCTCTGAGCCAAGTCTATAAGGCTCTGCTCCCTGCCTCTGGAGTGGCAAAGCCATTTCCAAGCCCCGGGCCTGCTGTACACTCAAACCAAGTTCTCCTCTTGGAATATGAAAAGCAGGAAGGAATGCAGTGTGGGATCTCTGACCTGCTCTGAAACATCACCCTGCAAAACAGAGACAGAAAAGCAGCTGGTAAATATGCACCAATGCTCAAAACACATTTAGGCCAGATCTGAGAGCAGGGTTTGTTGGGGTTTAGGAGGAATACTTTGCCCAGGAAGGCAGATTTTACAGCCTTAGGGTCCCTACACAAATAAAACTTGCAGATCTCTCACAGGAATGCATCAAGATTGTCCTGGACTTGTGTGTCTATTATTATAAGGCTGAGCAAAGCAGCAGAGGAAATGCTGTAACAGGAACCATGCGCTGAAGCATTATTCACCTCTCCTCCCTGAGAGCAGGCTTTTGATGTGGGCACTCTGAAGCCTTATTTCAGCAAGCAGGATCCTCTGTAGCTGCTGCCCTGAGAAAGCTTTCAGGCACAGAGACTCTTAGATGAAACCCAAGGATTAATTTACACCACTGCAGCCTGCCATTTTGTGCTCATGACCACGCCACCAACAGCCTGAGCTCTCACCTCTGTGCCTCACGCTCTCACCTGAGCTCCAGGACAAAGCAGCTCCCGTGGGATCAGGAAAATGCCACCAAATCCATTCCACATGTAAGACCAAGATCAGCTGTGCAGCTTGAGCATCATCCAAGGCTGGCATGGTGGGCCTGAAGTCACAGAGGATCTCACTGGGTCTGCTGCTTCCACTGTCAGCAGAAGCAAGTTCTGGGATCCTTGCCGTTCCTCAGAAACCTTCGGCTCCTGGGGGACAGAGCCTGCGCTTGCACAGGAAATCCTGCGCTTCCCAAGTGCCACCTCACCTGTGATGAGTGACATCAAAGGATTTCACATAGCTGAAATTCACCCTAAAGAGCCCTGAAAGGAAACCCTGCCAAGGAATGGTGCTCACAAGGCAGATTTCCACTCTGATGTTTGTGGTCTGTCACAACCACAGGCTGTGAGCCAGCCGAGCTGTGTGAAGCCACTGGAGCAGCCAGGCCCAGCTGCAGCAGCAGCCTCAGCTCTCTCCTTATTTGGTGCCCAGGTCTGGCTCTTTCCCTGCTGGATGTTGCAGCATAGTCCCTGTGGCTGCTCTGCATCCCAGCAGTCAGTTTTTTGGGCACTAGAAATCCTGCACTGGGGCTTGGCTGTCACCTACACCCAAGAAACTAAATGCTCTGTAAAGTCAAAGGGTAAAATCCTGACCCACATGCATCTGGAAGCTGGTCCAGACACGCATCTACCTGGGGAAATGGTTCTGCATCTTGAGCCTTCAGACAGAACTCAAACTGCCTGCAGCTGCAAATGCATCCCCCAAGCCACACTGCCACTGTTTACAGTTTGTCTCCTGCACATTTCCTACTTCCCCACACACAAGAAGGAAGGAGAGCAGTCCCCAGCTCTCAAATGCTCATTTTTGGATGATCAAGAAGGGTTTGGGAGCAGAGCACATGACAATATGCCCATCACTCACAATGTGAAACCTCAGCTTGTAAACGTCCCAGGGTCATTTGTGGTACTTCTATTTTCAGTAAAATGGCTCTGGCTGTTTCCATGGTTTCACCTGAAATGTGTGCAGAGCCTCATTGTTAAGAACCTTGAAACCAAACCATTCTAATAATAAAATAGACCTCCTCTTCTGCAGGCACTTCATTTGAATCCGGACACAAAGCAGGCTGTATTTACCCTAGGATGGGTTTATGGAGCTCCACACTGTGCCTCTGAACAAGAACAGATGTTTGGATTATCCAATTTGCCCTTTTTCTGGGCATATTGCACAATTACAGCTTTAATTATTCCTGCAGCATGGGCTGCTCCTGCAGCAGGATCAGCTCTGTTGTCTGCTTCACAGAAGGAAAGATCAGCTTTGTTAAAATAAACTGTTAAGAACACACAGCAGCTCCCAGGCCTGATGAAAATGCAAAAGCCAAACAATGTTCTTTGGTGAGGGTTTTCCTAAGGCTGTATGCTCACATCCAGCTCTGGAAACACCAGCCCCAGCTGCTGGATCTTGCAGGGCATAGAGGCAGTTTCCCATGATTGCTGTTACTACTTAATAACTATTAATCAGAAACAGAATGGTGGAAACAGATTGAAGGATGACTCAGTTGAAGAAGGCAAGGAACAGCACAGTGAATTTTAAAACCTCCAAATGCAAAACCAAGCTGGAGGAAAGAAGATCTCCATATTAAGGCCTCCAGCTCTGCTGGGGTGGGGTTGCCAGCATGGCTGTGCTCATCTGTGCAGTGTCATTGGCACAAACACTGCCTTTTGTCACCAACATGAGGTTACAGAGATGCAGCTCCACTGAATCAGATGAGGTGGGAGCAGGCACAGCACGGCAAGGAAGCCATCACGTCAGATGGACACTGCTGCAGCCCAGCTCTGAGCCAGTCTTCAGTCACTTCAGTCACATCGGTTCCTTCCTTCCTTTCTGTCCCTGGAAGCCTCTCTGATAGCAGGCTGCTGGCAGCTGAAGCTGGCAGCACCCACATGACACGAACCTTTGGTGGTTTTCTCATTGCCAGTGACTGCCACAGGAGCCACGGGAAATGGAAGCACCTGGAGAGGAAATGCCCTTTGGTCTCTGATCAGCTCTGGCCTCAATGTGGGGAAAACCTCTTCATATTGCCCTTATTGGGCCAAGAGGTCTCAAGAGCAGTGAGTGGGACCAGCTCACCTGGCTGCAGCTGCTTGGCATGAGGCCATCCACACTGGGTTCTTGGGCCAGGCTCCACGATTGGCAGAGTGGTTGTGCTCCTGACAGGTCTCACTGTGAAGGGGTCCGTGGAGGAGTAGAGCCCTGAGGCAAGCAGGAGCAGGTCCCCTCCTGAAACCAGCTGCTAAATAAGATAAGAGAATTCCTCTTGTCCTGCAATCCTCCTCCCCAGAGGCATCCTGCTGGTCTGGGTTGGGTTGTTGGGTTTGTGGGTTTTGGTTTGTTTTTTTTTTTCCCTGTTAAGAAGTCATTTATTTAATTTACCTGTTTCAGTGGATCATTAGGTTGCTTCTCAGATCTATCATCCTCAAAGCCATCAACTCCATAAGCATGAGAACAGCCTTCAGCCTGGTTCCACACTACACTGCTGTGTAAAATCAGTAAAACTGCTGGCAAACCCCAGAAATGTCCTGTCCAGGTAACTGTAAACATACAAAAGCACCCAGAGCTGGCAGGACCCAGGTGCTGGTAGTGCCCAGTAGGGTTCAAATGCCTAATGGGAGCTTGTCCCCTGTGCTGTCTTTGACTAAATCCTGTAAGCCCTGTAGCCATGGCTGGAGCATTTCCCAGCCAAATCCCAAGCAGTGTGAGGAGCTTGGGCTCCCGGTGCCAGCTGGCTGACCCTGCTGCAGCACGGCCCCACCAAGGCGCTCAGCGGTGCCAGCAGCAGGGGGTTGCTGTTGCTGTTAGCAGCTGATACGTTTAGGGGAGATGGCTCAGGTGTGATGAAGAGGTCAAAAATAAGCTCAAAGACCTGGGTGCCTCTAATTAAATGAAATGAGCATAACAAAGCACCTTGGAAGAGAATTAAAAAGAAGCCCTTCTCCCCCAGAACACTCCCAAGCATTAATTATTTTTGCTGTTAGTAATTACAACAGGGGCCTGCACAGCATATACTGACCTGCAGTTGTTGCAGGCATCTAAGGCCAGAGCCTGGGTGATGCTGATCACTCTGCAGAAACATTTGGGGCTTTTCTAGCTCTCATTCCTCACTGCTCCCAATGATCTCTCTCTCCTCTTTTCTGAAGTCTGCTCTGCCCGGAGTGGTTTTGTCATTCATAGCCAGACAATCTGCTATCTCACCAGACACTTGAAAGTGGTTTAGCTTCTATTTTTACTCTACCTTTCAATAAGATTTGGGTTTGTTTTTAACTCACATCTGCCACTAAAACCCAAAAAGGCAAAGGCTGCAATTCAGGAGGTTTATCTTCCGTTCTGGCAGGTTTGCTTGACTTGCTTTGGCAGAACACAGAGGGTGTTGGGGTCTGAAGTTACTCCTTGTAGCCATAGCAGCAGCATGGCAGCAACCTCAGTCTCACACCTCTGATCCAGCCCTGACCTGATCTACACCACTGCTTCACATGGGCTGTTTGTCTGGAGATCCAGAAGGCAGAAGTTGATATTCCCTGAGAACGAACTCCCCAGGGCAAGAGGAGACACAAGGCAGGGTAATGATCACTTCAGAAATCTATGCCACACTGAAGTGGATTTAAGGCTAAAAGCACTTGTCAATAATTCAAGGGTAAAACACATTAAGAGCTACTGTAATTACCCAGAGCTCAGGCAACACAAACTCTGAACGGAGGGAAGGTTATAAAGAACTTAGCCCCGCAGGCACTGGGAGTTACTGGACAGTGCTGGGCAGAGCCGAGGCTGCCTGGCTGCTGTGGTGGTGCTGCTCTGCCTACACAGATGTTGATTGTTTTAAATGCATTTAAAATGTTATTTGCTGGCCCTGCTGCCTCCCTACCCAGAAGCAATTGATCCCTCCAGGGGAGCAGCACAGTGAATGTCAGAGCACACCTAAGGTGATGCCCCCACCCAGGCAAACATCAATAAAGAGACCTGGAGCTGGAAAGATGCAATGGAAGGAGCCTAGCTGAGGGAGTTGGGCACAGAAGGGCAAGGCTGGAAGGCAACTCAGGGTGCAGCTGCCATCCCATCCCCAGCTCACCCAGATTGCATCGAGCTGCTCCCAGCACAGCCTCGGAGGTACTGCCACCAGAGAGCAGCCAGAGAACAACCTCCTTCAGAGCTGGCATCAACAGCAGCAGTTTCATGGCAGAACAAAAGGCAAACAAAGCAAACGGCTGCCAATCACTTGCCAGTGCCTGTTAAAGCCCCCTGCAGCCTGAGATGCCCACCAGTCCTTTGCTGCTCAGACTGTCGGTGGGCAGAGCAGTGCCTGCTTGCCTAATTCTACTCCTCACCTGCCTGACCCAGCAGGAGCAGCAAAGTTGTATGGCCTGAAGCCTGTGTTATAAAGAGCCACAGCTGTAGCATCCTGAGCTGCAGGAGCTACTGCTTTGGTCCTTCTACCTCACATCAATGCTTTGTGAGACACTGAAAGATTTTGCAGTGAATGAATGCAGGCAAAGATCTCTGCAGAGGAGCTAAAAGCGCAGAGAAGCAATGCAGTGCCCCTGGTCTTCCCAAGCTGCTCACTGGAAATAGAAACTTTTGGGATAAATATCACAGGAACAGCTGGAGATGGTCTGTAGGAAACTCATTGTTCCAGAGGAAGGAAGCTTAGGCTGCAGCCTGCTCTGAACCAACAGTGACAAAAGGACTTTATCAGGCAGCATTTGTCCCCTGATTCCCTCTTCTGCCAGGGACAGTCAAGGCAAGCACTGATGCTTCACAGACTGGGGCTGGCAGGAGTGGATCAGCCTGAGGGAAAAGGACATCTTTTGCTTTGGGCAGCGCTAAAGAACAAAGGAATCTGAGAGCACTGTGAAGGTGGGAATGAGCCCATTTGCCTCAGCAAGGCAAGCAAAGCTAAGCCAGGATCCTGCTAGCTCCAGAATTGGGGATACTGGGGATGCCCAAGGGCTGGCTCCACAGCCACCAGCCCAGGTGAGAAGTGGTACAGCCCTGGCTGTGCCTCAGTAACCAGAGCTGTACAGAAAAACTGAGCTGTGCTGTCCAGGTCAGACCACTGCAGGTGGTCTGCAGGTGCTGTGTACGAGCCCTGGATCAGAGCTCATCGCTCAACTGCAATCTCTTAATGCCCTCCCTCGGCACCAGGCACTGCCCTCACACCAGTGCCCAAGCTGCCCTGGCTGGCTAGGAGGAGGCAGACAGCTCATCCATCTGGACACCATCTGCTTCGGCAGAGCACTGAGTCATGCTGGCGAGGGCTGCAGAGACCCTGGGCAGGCTGTGATGGGAAGAACCTGCACAGGCAAGGAAAATCCCTCTGTAATCCCTACAAGGACACCACAGAGCAGCTTAAATCTCTGCTGCAGCTGCTGGAGTTAGAGTCGGGGCACCTGCACCATCTCACCCACGTTTATGGTGAGACAAACAACCTTGGTCTTTTTGTGGTGATCCTCTGCATCTCTGACAGACAGCAGGCTGGGCACTGTGAAGAGAATCCTGCTCTGCCTCGCAGCTGACAGCAGAAAGGGGATGTGAGCATTGGTCAGACTGGAAAAGCCACAGCGAGCATCTCTTGTGGTCCCCAAGGAGGGGGGCAGAGAGCTCTTAGTGACAGCCTCCAGACTGGGCCATCGCCTGGAGGGGCAGAGAGCAGGAGCACACACAAACATCTGCTCCTGAAGTGATGCTGTGAGAGCCTTTGTGGAGAGAAAAATCAAGGGAAAAGGATAAACTAGGAAACCTGAGGACATTTTGGTACCTTACGTGCTGCAGCCTGCACTTCATAGCATGTCAGGTCTGCAAGAGCCACAGGAAAGGGCTTCCAGCAGCACATCTGAGCTGGCATTGGGCATCTCAGAGCAATGCCTCTCATCCTGTCAAGTTGGGGCAGACGGCCCTGGCCACCTGCACAGCACACGCACCAGCCTGAAGTGTCCATCTGACCCAGCAAGGGGAGGAGAGGATGAGGGGGCAGAAATGAGCACATTTGGGTATTTTCAGCTGACTGCATTAAGGACAATGAAAGATTCTCAAATCATCTTTGTAAAGCTTATTTGCATTAAACATAAAACCTCTGTGACCTGTTCAAGGGCAGCAGGGAGGTGGCAAACAGAGCTGGTCAATAACCACCATGACAAACCAGTACTTGTAAATGCTATGAATCACTTAAATCAGCATTAAAAACAGCTTTGCAGCAACACTTCCTGCCTCTGGAAACATTCATGAGCAAGGAACTTAAAGTGCCTTGCACTGTCTGCTGGATGACAACCAGGACTCTGCTGCTCTGGCACAGGAACTAGTGGAGCTTTGCCAGTGCTTTCTGCAAGCCTTGCAGTCCCTGCAAGAAGGGTCCCCTTGGCATGGTCACACAACCTGGAGAGGACAAACCCTACAGGATTTCAGCTGCAGCTCAGTGAAAGCCACTGCTGGTGCAGGATCTTAGCTCACCTTGGATGGGTGGCGAGTCTTGGCCACTCCAGTTCCCCAGGCAAGTAGCTCAGGCCTTGGTGACAGCAGGGCACCAGTTGCCTGTCTCCTGGAAGCATCTTCACGGCACTGGCATAAGTTGTGGTGGGCTCTGCTGCATTTTGGGAGCCGCCTCCAGGGGGCTGTGCGTATCAAATGCAATCAAAGAGCACATCTGGCACAAAGTGACCTCAGCTGTCAGCCACTAGCTCAGGGCTGTTGGGCAGCCCGGATGCTGCTGTCTCAAGAGCGCTGACTCTGGCTATGAAGGCAAATCTCCAGAACGCAGCGTCCTGTGCTGCTCCTTCTGCAGCTGTCACGCACGCTTCTGCAGCCTGGCAACAGGACCTGGCTTGGTCACTGCCGTCCCCAGGCCGCCCTCTCTCGCGGGAGCAGGACTTGTGCGGACTGCTTAAACGCAAGCCACAGCGGCCATGTCGCGGTGCGGCCAGCAGAGGGCAGTGTTACGCCACCCGCAGCACCTAGCGGCCCCCTTCAGCCCTTCCAGTCCCAAATGCCAGGGCATAGAGCAAAGGGGGAACAGCCTTCGATGCCCTCATAGGGCACTCCTGCTCCTCCTCACTCTGTTGTATTTCGATGCTTTATAGAGCTGAGGATCGGGTCCTGACAGAGCACTGCTCACCTGGAGACCTCTTGGCCTGCTGAAGCTTCCACCTGAAGGGCTCAGGTGCAGTGATTGATCCTCAGGGAGCAAGAGTTAACTTCAAGCAGAAGTGCAAGTGGAGCTGAAGAAAGGCAGAAAGAGGCAAATTCGTTTATTTCAGGCATTTGAAGGTTCAGAGTAGGGCAAGCAGTTGCCGAGAGAAGTTCATCCCCTCCAGAGCTGCACTGGCACTGCAGACCTGCAGTGTGTGTGCAGCCAGCACCAGGTCCCCTCCATCCTCCGCACCTCTGCCTTCTGCTTTGGGTCACTGCCTTGGATGGCTCCAAATTGCTAAGAACCTGCAGCCCAGGGGTCTGGCCCAGAAACACCAGGACACCATGGCTGGGCAGCCAGATCCACGGGAACCTGTGTGCCTTGGTGGTTCAATATTTTCAGGGCTGTGAAAGACAGAATATTTTGTGTTGAGTGCAAATGACTCCTTGCTGGTGCAAACTGCTAACTGCTCCTCTTCTGCTTGCAGAAACCTTCACAGAGTTACTGAATCAGACAATAGTTTTGGTTGGACAGGACCTCCAGTTCAGCCACCAGCCCAACACTACTGTGGCCATCAAACCATGTCCCAAAGTGCCATGGCCACACATTTCCTGTCACCTCCAGGGGTGGTGAGTCCACCACCTCTGTGGGCAGCCTATTCCAGTGCCTGAGAACTGCTCCTGTGAGGAATTTTTTCCTAATATTCAACCTGAACTTCCCTTGGCACAAGCTGAGGCCTTTTCCTGTTTTCCTGTCACTTGTATATTAGAAGAGACTGACTGCCACCAGGAAAACAAACCCCAGTTCATGATGGGCCCTGGCATGGGGCTTTGGAAAGGCAGAGCACAGCAGTCTACAGAGGCGTTGCCCAGCCTCTGTGGTCTGGCCACTTGACCTTCCTCTTCTTCAGCCACCCAAGCTGGGAAGTGCTGGTGGCACAGCCCTGGCATACACCAACGCGTGCAGAGGACATCATCCTGCTTCCCTGAGTGTCCTGCAGAGCCCTCTGCAAGCCATGGCTGGCACTTCCTGAACCTCTGACGCCCTTGCAGTGTGAGCAGCCAGGCAGTGTTAGCTCTCCTCTCCTGGATCTGAGGGCACTTCAGGCTGCTGTTTTATCTATATCATTTTCTGGCCCATTAATTGGGCAGATAATGTTCACCGGCAGAGGCTGAAGGGTCTTTTAGCACCTCCAGCAGGACTAGGAGCAGGACAGGGTGCACTGGCAGCCTGGAGGAGCAGCTAGCTCTTCTTTGCAGTTTTAACTGCCAACCAGAGAGCTAGCCTTTGGCATACACTACTGGGAATTCCAGCAGGAGCAGCAAGGTTTGGTCACTGTAGCATGGCCTCCAAGCCATGGCTGAAACGGCTGTCAGGAAGGACTTGATGAGACAGCATGAGACCCCCCCAGGGGCCCAGCCTCCATGGAGCTCAGAGAAAGTGTTCACAGGCTGAGCAGTGAAGCTGGTGCTGACCAAGGAATGGTGTGGTACCAGCACATAGGAAGCACAGCAGCCAAAGCAGGAGCCTCTGAACACCTTCTCAGCTCTCTGCGTGCTTTCACCTTTCTGCCCATTGTCTCCTCCTAGTCCTCTCTCTGCCTCCTGCCTTCCCTCTCCCCCTGCTTTGCCCCCCAAGCCCCTGCATCTGACAGTGTTTGCAGCTCACTGCACTGACTCCTGGCTTTCTTTTACTCCTCCTGCACTTATCTTGTCCATTTGCATTGAAAGGTCTCTGGGACAAGAGACACTCAAATACTGTGTTTTCTCAGCCCCTTCAGGCCAGCTCTGTTACTGAACTGATTTCCAAGGTGCTAATCTACTCACTGTAAGGAGCTTCATAGTATCTTAACTCGCAGCACTGTCAAAATAGCCTGTAGCCACTCACCACTGGGTTTGAGTCCAAACCAACATGGTTCATCCACTTTCATGATGCTCATGGCAATGCTCACAGTAGACCTTCAAATGCCAAAGTCTCATTTCTCTTGTGCATGTCTTGATGAAATCCAAACTTTCACACACACGCAGTGGGCACAGAGGACTGAAGCCCTTGCAGGGTGAAATGAACCCCTCTCTGCTGGCCATCAAGCACATCAGCAATGCCTGTGTGCACTTTCCCAATAATTAACTGTGGAGCTGATTCCTTGGTGATGGGGTGAAGAATTCAGTTGGATGTTAAAAGTTATACTGGGAGAGAAGCTGAGACAATTCAGGATCAACCCATCAAGAACTTGGAAGGAGCTTGTGGCCTCCTGGTAAACATGCAGTGAGCTCCTGGTCTGGGTGCAAGGAGAAAGATCCTGTTGTAAGTAGATTTAAATAACGTCAGCAGCAAATAAAAGAGGTGAGACACAATCTGAGGTGACTGAAGGAGCAAACCCACCCAGCTAAGAATGCGACATACAAGCACAGGAGCCCAAACACAGCTTCCTGCCAGGAACAGTCTGAACCGTGGTCAGTATGCCCAGACCCTTTGAGCCAGCCAGTGCAGGTGGTGGCATCTGGTCCAGCAGGAGCCAGCACACACCCAGGACAGCACTGACCCCTCAGCTCACCCACCACAGCCCTGGGCTAAGCTAACAGCACACTGAGGTCTCCACTCTTTCATCATGCCAGTGGCTAAGCTCACACAGTAACCTACAGCAAGATCTGACAAACCCTGGTGACATCCTGCAGGCTCTTCAGCTTCTTTCATTCTGCAACTCCTGCCTCAAAGGCAGCAGATGACAGTGGAGGAGAAATGGATGGGGAGGGCAGTTGCACAATTGATATGAAACTGTGCATGCAGCCACACTGTCACCTTCTCTGGGAGCAAAAAATGTTCTTTTTTTCACCCCTCTAGACTCCACATAGTTTGCTTCCCACTCTTCAAGTTAGCACCCACTCATGCAGCTCTGTGGGGATGCTGGGAAGTCACCGAGCTGCATACTAAAATCACACAGGAGGGACCTTCCCAAAGTGGCTCTGCCAGCAGAGAAAGAAGAACAGGTCTACACGGAAGGGAAAGCATCTGGAGAGAGAGAGCAGGGCACCTACCCCACACATCTGCTGCATCCACGAGTGGGGCTTCAACAGAGCAGCCTTTCTCTTACTGTGGCAGGCAGGCCAAGAGACACCAAAGCCCTCATCAGACCACTGCTGTGGATGAACTTGGCCTCTACAGGCTTACTGATGCCTATCCCAACCAAGATACCAAACTCAGGCTTGCCTGGCTCATTTTTCACAGCCTGTGAGTGGCAAGGCAAACATCCACCAGAGCCTGGTGTACCTGAAGCCAGCGAGGAGCCCATAAAGTGCACAACACTGCTATGGATGCAGAATTCCATTCCAGCATTTTCCATCTTTCATTTCAACAAAAAAAAAAAAAAAAAAAAAACAAAAACCACCAGTAAAGATCTCTGCATATTTGGATTCACTCCCCTTTAAGACACGTTCTAGTTATTGCATTTCTCTGCTGTTGTTCCATCAAGACTTCTAACCCCTAGAGCTAGACCCCTAAACCTGTGAGCAAAGGTCTTCCTCCCTGCTCCTGCTGGAGCTTTGCCAACAAAGCTTCTAGGGCTCTCAGATAAGAACATTGTGTGAGGCTGGGCTGCAACACAGGCTTGGTGGTGAAATAATTTGCCTTGTGTCCTTATTTGAATTTCCTTATTTACTTAACAAAAGGTCCCTTTTCGGCCTGTATTTACATAGATCCATCAAGGATGCCACAGTTAGAGGCAGGATGTAGCTGGCAGCAGACAATAGCACAGCAGGGTTAAGGCGTTGGGCTGCAGCTCAAATGTTTTGTTGAGAGGATCTGATAAGTGCTCAGACTTTTTGCTAAAATAAAGACCCTGACAACAGTGGGAATTCAGCAGGATAATCACACTTAATGCAGGCTGTTTAGAGCAATTAGAGGTGATTGGCAGCGTCTTAAAGCCCTGAAATAGAAACAACATAAAAACCGAATTGACCTCAATGTGATGGCAGCCCCAGCACAGGTTTCGGGCTCTCGCATTCCAGCAGCTGGTTTAACCTGAGAGGGGAAGGAGCTGCGCTGGGATGGTTTGGGAGACTTCCTTGGCCATGGAGGCATCCCAGCGCCCCGCGGGATGAGCAGACAGTGCAATCAGAGCTTGTACTTGCCAGGGATAAACCTCTCTTCCCTCATGTCCGGGAGGTGTTTGGCAGTGAATGCATCAGGAACGGGGCAGGAAGGCAAAGAGACAGTGACAGATGACCCATTCACAGTGTGAGCTGCGGAGGACTCCTAATGCACACCTAGATTTGTGAGAGCTTCTTTCCAACCAGCTGTGGGTCTGTGCCTATAGATAATGCAGAGGGAGATGCTTAAATTCCATTGGATGCAATACCCTGATTTAAACCCATGCAGATACCCCGAAGCCACTGAAATGAGGCTGACTTCTCACATCCCAAGGATTTAGCTCAGAGCTGCAAGTGGAACTCGCTAATGTAGGAGTCACCAGGCCAGTCATAGGGACCTGTTGCTGTGACTCTGTGTGTGGGGGGGGTCCCAAAACTGACATCACCAGATGTGGAGCAGCAGTCTGTCCTGGGGAGAAGAGCAGCTCGAAGTTATGAAGCTGTGCTTAGCCAGAGACAGGGTCTGGACAGAAAGACAATCACCCATCTATCTGCCTGGAGCACCCGGTGATCTAGATCAAAACCACCACCAGGTCAGCTGAAACCCAGGGCAGGCACAGCTGTGTAAAAGCCACACAAAATGAAGGTCTGCCCTTGGACTTTGCTTTCTGTCAAAACAAGCTCCTGGCTTGTCTGGCTTCATCAGAGCCAGAGGCTTCATCAGTAGCTGCAGTAATCCCATCTGCACAGGGGTGGGAATTGCCGGGGTTAAGCCACCCTGCAGATAAGCTTCTGGTCTGACCCACTCAGGGCCAGTGGACATCCCACCTGTGCTGGCCCCTCACCTACCCACTTCACCCACACTTCCAGATCCTTTAGGACCAGAGCTTTCTTTTGCAGCTATGCTCAAAGCTCCCTGAGCACATGGACACCTCCCCAGACAGCTGCCTGCTCCACTGCTCCTCACTGGGCAGAACCAGGTGTCCCCAGTCCCTGCTTATGCACATTTCACCAAGCACAGAAAGGGTAAATGGCACTTGGTGAGGCTGCCACGTTACGATCGACAACATTCCCTTGTTTTACTACATAAGAGACCAGGAAAGGTGGAAATGCAGGCTTCACCCCCAAAGGGATGGTGGCTAGCAGCAGCAGCAGCATCTGGGGGTGCGGAGGGTGCGCGACAGCAGCAGCTTCACTCTCAGCTTTGGGTTCACTTTTAAAGCCCCAGCTGGAGGCAGAGGGTTGTGGCTACTGAGAATGTTAGTTAATTAAAAAAACGTTAAATTAGAATCCTTTCCCTTGCCACGGGGAGCACACAGCCAGGGGATAATGAGTTTTATTAACTCTCATAATGTCAGTGTTGATTGCATCCAAATATTGGCTCCATTATTTGTCAGTCCCCAAAGAACCACCTAGAGAAGCAAACGGGTCAAGGATTAATTGATCGGTGGAGGCTCCTCTCCTCCCAGTCACGGCTGGGCTGTGCACAAGGAGAGGTTTGGGGATGAAGTCACTTCACAGCCCCTGCCCACCTAGCACCCTCCTGCTGCTGCACCTCAGTGACTTTACTGCAGCCTCCCAACTGCTGCCACAAAAGCCCTGCCCTCAAGTGGGAATTGGTGAGGAATTTTCCAAACAGTTTTGTGGGGTTTGTGCTGTTCTGTTTTTTAAGCCTCATGCTAATTTCTGGATCGGGAGACATTAACTGGGAATGTGCCCCCCACACACCCCCACCCCCACGAAACCCTCACTAGGAAAGGACTCTGCAGCACAGGAATTTGGAGACACATCTCCTGCCCAGACTGAGGAATAGATCAGTGATTAGGACACTTGGCTGGGGTGCTGAGGACCCATTCTTCCTCCGTCTCAGGTTTGCACTAGCCCTGGGCTATAGCGCAGGAGGAAGAATTCTCTTCAGTCTCCTCCAAGGGCCTTCCACTGGAGATAAATAACCCCATGAGACTGGCAGATATGTTGTGTCAGGTCACCACTTCAGAGCAGTGACAGAATGGTTTGGGTTGAAAGGGTAAGACCTTAAAGATCTAGCTCCAACCCCCACGTGAAGAACGAATCACAGGGTAGCAGCAAGAGCAGTGAAATGCACGAGTACAAAACACACTTTTTGTTTTGCAATGATGCACAAAGTTCTGCAGGAGGAGTGAAGTGCAGGCAGCACTGCAGCTCTCAACGCCTGGAACTGCTGGAGCACAGTGCAAACCTCAGCTCCTTGCAGAACTCTAGCAGCAAACTCAGGTTTTCAAGAGCATCTCCCCACGCTGCTGAGCATTGAGCAATGTGACCAGCAAGTCCCTGGAGTGTCTTAAGCACAAACCTTTAAGAGTTCATTTCGAGACCTCATTTGGCCATTTCCAGCAGCAGCTGCAATGTGACGTTGGCAGCACAAACAGAAGACACTTGGGGTCAGCTTTGGAATCCAGCAGTTTGGGTTCATCCAGCCCCAGGAGCAGTGGTGAAGTCTGAGCTGCAGTGACGGGCACAGGACATCCTGGCTCCATGTCACAGACAGGTAAGTGATGGCCCAGTCCAAGATCTCTTCTCTCATTGCCCGTTTTGGTTCCTACTCCACGGTGCTGGTCCTGCAGCTGATCCTATGCTCTGATCTCACAGGCACATCCTTTGCTCCAGACTGGAAAACTGTTGTGATTTATTAAAGAAATAGAAAAATGCTTAAAAAATAATAATACTCAAAGCACCCCAGCACCCCAGCACCACGAGAGCAGGAATGCTGTGGTAGGCAAGACAAGGCCGGGGACGGGGCAGGGGTTGCTTTGGGCTTAGTTACTCTCGAGAGGCTCAGCAGAGCTCCCACTGGGCACAGCAAACTGACCTCTTCTTGAAGGTGGTGGTGCTGGTGCTGAGTACCAAGCCCCAGAGCCTGTATTCCCGAGCAAGGGAGTCCTCATGGACAGCCTTGTTCTGTTCAGATGGATGGAGGCAGGTTAAAGGGTCTGGGGTCAATGAATGAATGACAGCTCAAGACCACAATTAGGCCAGTGGTAATAAGCATCAATTCCAACAGATCAGGGATTCATCTTTAGAAGTAACCACCACAAAATAAATGTGCTGCTGCAGGCTGAGTGGCCAGAGGGGACAGAGCCCCTTGGTGCTGCAGCTGACAAGAAAAGCAGGAGAAGTTACAGATGGGAAACCAGCAGTGCAGGTCAGGGGACCAGCTCAACCTTTCAGCACATCAGGCAGGGGTTGTTTCATGTCTTCCCTCTTGCAATGCTCACAGAAGACACCACAGGCAATCACAAGACACCTGCAGACATCCTTCTGCCTTGCTGTGCCCCAGCAGCAGCCCTCCAGCCTCATCCACAGGGAGCAACACCAGAGCCTTTGCCCACCCTCCAGTCATGCCAGTCTTGCGTAACCTCCAGGCAGGGATCTCCCTGGCATCACTGTCTCTGCCCTGCTGGGATCCCATTCTTCACCGAGAGGAGGGGGACCCCTTCCTGTGGCCTTCTGAAATCTAACAATAGGGACTACCCTAAACTTGATTCCACCTCTACTGTCTAGGTCTTCTCAGGGCAACTGAAGCAGCCTGTAAAATCCTCCACAGAACACAGAAGTGGTGAGTTAAGTTAGACCTTGACTGGTCATCTCCCTTCCTCTCCTCCTCTTGCTGCTTCTTTGGTCAGACTGTTCTGGGTGGCACAACACCCCCTGATGGGTCCGGCTCCTGCTGAGCTCCTCTGGCTCCTAATTCCATCTCCTGCCAAGCTGCAACACCCCGGGTGGGTGTAAGCTCCTCAGCTCCAGAAAGCTCACTGCTCTTGCACCTCTGTTAGGAGCCTTGGGGACAAGGTGCGGCAGCAGGAGATCAGGGTAGGACAAATGACAACTGGCAAGAGTCATAACCTTAGCAGTGGATAACAAGACCACAACAATCTCAGGAGAGACTTCCAGAAACTGAGACATGAGTCTCATCAGCCAGGGCTGACTTCAAGCCTTGAACCTGCCTGGCACTTCCAGTAAAGTAACACCTGGACTGGCCCTGGATGTCAGCAAGCTGCTCTTCAGCTCTCCTGGCATGCAGCAGGAGTCCCATCAGTGGCTGTGAGCCTGGGAGTCCTGCAGCTCTGCTTTCAGGCCAGTGGTGGCTATTTCTTGTGTGCAGTCTGCATTATTGTTGGCCTGACAGCAGGAAGGCAATCACAAAGGCTGCTTAATGAAGGCACTGAGGGACTTTGTGGAACTTCAATTACCTTCAGTAAAGCAATGGAGTAAAGAAGGCTTGAACTTTAGCCATCTGAGGCAAGCACTCAAACCCACAAAGTACCTTCACATCCACCAGTTTTGCCTTCACTAACATGGTTTTATTTTTAAATCAGGTTTGTAAGCCTTGGTGCTTCATTCTGCATGCAACAACCTGGGGCTAGCAGTCCCAGGCAGCAAGAGATGGTGCTGCAGACCTCGGTACCACACACCCAGCCCCTAGGAGCAGAGGCAGCTGGGCCTCCAGAGTGAATTTCTCTCTGGTTGATAAATTCATCCAGTTTCATTTGCTGATAGGAAGCTGAGCACCACACCTGGGCCTGATTTGTGTCAGCAAAGTGCACATAAGCAAATGGAGCTTCTCTATCTTGCTCCTGTCCTCTCCTTGCCTGCTGTTGCTCCACAACAGGTATCCTTTTCCTTTAATTATCTTCTGCAGGGCCTGAGAGCTTTGATGACTTGATTAAGCCTTGCAGTGCAGTTCCAGTTCCTACCCATCTGATTAATTAGCCCAAACCTTATTAACTTCCTAATTCCAATCAATAACTCACTGATGCTGAACTGTGCAAGGGCAAACTAAGGATAGCTGCTTTCTGAAGACACAGCCTCACTCTGCTGTTCTGCTGCCTGCAGCACAGGTACAGAACTGTGCAGGCTGGGCTTTGTCACCTCCTGGAGGAAAGCTTACTGAGGCTTCTCAACCACAATTTTCTCAGAGGAGCTCCCCAAACCAGAGGCATCTCAATATCTCTCCCAAGCAGAGCCATGGCTGCTGGAGGATGGTGCCCGGCACATAAGGGTTGTGGTTTCCTCCTGTACACAATGCTGATGGCCTGGGGAAGGCTTGGCAGAGCCCTGCCCTCCCCTGCACACCCTCTGCAGCCTGTGCAGAGGCAGGGAGAGCCAGACGGTGGATTTCACTTTGTTTTGATGCTGCCACAGAAGACATTTCAGCCCTGGAGTGTCATTGCAGCAACTGCCAGCACAGCATGGCCCAAACAGCAACCAGCCAGGGTAGTGCAAGTTTAACTGTGAGTGGCCAAAACAGAGCTGGGAGGTGGTGTCACATCTCCCGTGGGCCCCCAGCTCCACACTGGTGATGGAGACCTAATGGCTACCCAAGTCTTGCCCAAAGGCACTCAGGCGTTCAGCTGCCCAGGGCAGCAAGTATGTGGCGGAGAACCTGGCATGGCTGGAGCAGCTGCCAGATGTAGCAGGCTGAAGTTGCTCAGGCTACCACCGTGCCACAGCTGCGTGGGTGGGATGGGCAGGGGGTGCACGCCAGGGCTCGCCCTAAAGCCACTCTAGTCTCTTCTGACTAGTGAGCAGCTTTTCTCTGCTCATCAGTGTCTGCCTTTCAAAACAATGTCCAGCACCAAGCACCTTCATTGTGCTTTCCCCAGCCCACTGGCACCAAACCACAACTCCCTGGACACATTGTCTGGAGGCGGTGAGCATCGAGGACTCTTGATGGTGCAGAGGGTCAGT
The DNA here is from genome assembly GCA_013399775.1 of Semnornis frantzii. NCBI lineage: Eukaryota > Metazoa > Chordata > Aves > Piciformes > Ramphastidae > Semnornis > Semnornis frantzii. Next base: position 347,486 of record VWYK01110691.1, on the reverse strand, counting down.
GGCTAAGGAGGGTCTCCGGAGCCTTTCAGAGCCACCTCCTCGCCGACCTTTGTGTGTGGTGTCTTCCTTCTTAGGGAACCTACCTTTAGAGAGGATGCTCCCAGGCAGATCCCGTGGTGGAGTGTTTGGAAGACAAAGCATGGCCAGGAGTGGCCTTTTCTCACCCCTGGTCACAGGACTGATAAGGACTCAGGTGCTCTTCGTGGGGCTCACAGCCAGCACTACCAAAGCATCTTGGCTCCTGAACTGCTGCCATTTCTCTGAAGTTCCAGCTCTAAGCACCTGGCCTCACAGCACCAGAGTACATTTCTTAGAGTTTAAGAGGCCCTCCAGAAATGCCTTCTGTCTCCAGTCACATTTCTGGGTTTCCATATAAGGTTCATGCTTCCATTTAAGGTTTACATTTTCAATGAAGGTCTACACCAGCAGCCAGTGGCTCTGTACCATTGGCTTCCAGCTACCTCCTACAGCTTCCTAAAGTGTGAGGTCACATCTGCCACATGCCAGACTCATCCCACTACAGAAGATCTAAAGTCCTGCTTACCCGGTGAGGCTGCGGTGGTCACAGCAAGCAGGAAGGCAGCCCTTGGCAGCTTGAGAAGCAAGTGGAACAGGAGAAGAATGAGCTACTGCCTTCAAACTTCCCCCTTTATACTGAGGATGAAGTTTATGAGATAGGATTCACCTGGGGCCAGCTCAGCTCACTGCTCTGGCTGCCTGCAAACTGCTAAGAGCCTGCAGTCCATGCTCTGTCCCACATCACCAGGACACTTGGTGCAATCCTGAGTGAGCGCTGAGCCCAGCACCATGCTAGGGATGTGGGGTAGGTTCTGAAGATTTCACCTTTACTGATGCTGGTCTCTGCTGCAGAAGCAGAGTGTGCTCTTTCCTTGCATCAACACAGTGCCCCAGAGCCACCCCACCCACTGATCTACAGGATGCTCTTTGTCCTGCCAGGACCTGGTGGCCACTTCAGCTGATGCTGGGCCATATTGCCTTGCAGGAGCCATGCCCTCAAGAACTGTGGCTGAGGCTCTTCCTAAATGTTGTCTGACACTTGCCTGACACCAGGAATGGCTTTATCTGAGCCACTCTGCACTTCTCTGCCACGCAAGCAGATCTGCCAGCACCAGTGACCATGGAGAATCTGCACGTGGAAGACTTCTGGCTCATCCAGGGCAGGACAGCCCCATTGCTCCCCAGGCCAGAGCAGCCAGGATGGCAGGAACCACGATGTGGGGCTGACTTTGCCAGCCCAGACCTTCCTCTGGGCACTCCTGGAGAGTCCAACAAACAAGGCAATTACCAACAGTAATTAGTAAAATTGGATATCCCTACAGTGACTTTGCATTCTCAATGCTCTTATCACAGCCTGGCTGTCCCATTCCAATACATGGAACCCTGCTTCTGCAGTACCTGCTGAAACTCTTCCCTGCTGTTCCCCGGGACTGCAAGCACAGGCCTGTGCCAACCTGCTACACCTCCAGCACCATTGCTCTAACGAGGAGAACCTGCTCGTCAAGTATGGGAGCTCCACCCTCTGCTAGAGCCTCTTCATTCTTCTGCTGTGCCTGGAAGACAAAACTCAGCACAACAAACCCCAGAAAAGCAGGAAAGGAGACAGTTCTGCATGAAAGGGGAGAGGAAGTCTTCTGGTTGTTTTTCCTGTATTCTTTCCTCCCAGTACACAGAAGTGTTGGTCTAAAATGCACCTAAAGGATGGGAGTCAAGGAGCTTGGAGGAGAGCTGCGATGAGCAGGGTGTCAGAACAAGAGCAGGGCTCCAGGCTAGGGCGCTGCTTGCTCAGCAGGTTTAACAAATGGATTGCAGCCTGGAGAGGAGAGGAAATCTCCCATTCCCCAGCTGCCAGGGGCCCCAGCTATAGCTTTCACTCTAGAACATTGATGGAAGATTCCTAATCGGGCTAAGTTTGCTGAAACAAAGGCAGCTCAAGGTCCCACCTCTCAGGGAGAGCTCGACAGAAGCGTTGCGAAGGGCGCTTCTAGCCCTCATGGATGTCAATCACCTCTGGGTCTGAGAGCTGAGGTGCTCTGGGGGTGTCTTTGTGCTGAAAGGCATTTTAAAAAATCAAGAAATCAATTTCTGGTAAGAAGCCTTCACACGAGGAAGAGCAAATGTTCTTCCCAGCTCTTTGGGTCTCCTTTTATTTTTTCATTATTTACAGACACTGTGGCTAAATGCAGCAGAGGCCTTGGAGCAGCCCTTCCATGAGCAGCAGCCAAGGATATCCCTGGTCTTGAAAACCCACTATGAAGGCAAACAAAACCAGCCCCGAGCTTGAAACCACCAAGTAACTTATAAGAAGACCACAGAAAGCTCCTTCTGGCACCTCCCCTGGGAATTCCTTGGAATTCGCCCTCTTAATTTTCTATTGGGATTTCCCACAGCAGGGAGGATCCTCTGGAGCCCAGGAGAGCTCAGCCTGTTCCTTGGGTCAAAGGTGCCACGGCCAGCAGAAGCAAGCAGAGCTCAGCTGCTGTGCCTGGAGCAGGAAGGGTAAACCCCTCCAGCTCTGGAGCTGAACTCACACTTGTCATGAGTTGGAGTCATTCTCCATCCAGAGGCACCACCTGAGCTCCCATGCCTCAAGTTCTACTTGTCACAGGTTTGTGCCCAAAATACATATAGCACTACACAAAAGGGTGAGCAGCTGCTGGCTGCTGCGTTCTGGGCTAGCAGCCCTCAGAGAGGAGTCTGAGCCCCTCTGCCCCAGGCTGTTTTCTTCTGGTCAGTCAAGCTGGAGGTTTCACAATGGGTGCTGTCACCTATCTGCCTTTCCATCAGGTCCATGGCATGGGAGGGGAGTAGCTACTGAGTGCTGTGGAGGAAGTAAGAGGTGTGACAGGCCAGAAGAATTTCAGCAGAGATTAGGCCTGGGGGGTTGTGTGTTGGGGAGGGGTGTGTTAGTGTGTTTTGTTTTTTCAGGACTAGCAAAGGAGTGAATTGTAAGCAGCAGAAATGGTGTAGCAGACAGTGAGTTTCACTCCAGCAGAGCAGACATCTGCCCCTCTCCCAAAGACCCAGTGAGTCCCAGAGCTTTTCCCATATGTGTGCTAATTATAATCTGGAGAGTTTAAGTAGGTACAAAGTTGTGTCCATTTGTTCAGTGCTTAGAATAACAAAAGGACTTCATCTCCCGGGAGAAAGTCAGCACAAAAGGGAACTCAGCCAGGTAGAAGGAAATTCCAGATTCGCCTAAAGCATATAAGAAAAAAACTTCATTGAAGAGGGGGAGAAAGGCAGCCCGCAGCAACCTGTGCGCTGTTCTGCAGAGCTGCTGGAGCCCAGACACCCTCCAGTGCCCACTTCCAAGGGAGGGGGCAGCTGGGTGGGCTCCGGAGCGTGGCTGCAGAGGCAGAGGTGCCCTGATCCAAGGGAACTGGCCAGATGACATTAGGAAGACACAGGCAGCAGCACAAGGACCTGGCAGGGACAGCACAGCAAAGTGGCCAGGAGGGAAACTTGCTTGACTCGGGCTGGGCCAAGGAAGAAAGCAAGCACAGAACTGTGCGAATCTGCTGCTCGGGACTCAGATGTGCAACAGCTCAGGTGCACTCTGGGCTTCCTCTGTGGCCTCCTTCTCCCCCCATACCCTGAGAGAATAACACCTCGAGAACTGGGACGTGCTGCAAGACCCTTCCATGTCCCTTGTCTTGGGGAGTAACATGCCATGGCAAAGCTGGCTGTGGGCAGTGCCTCTTTGTGTCTCTCTTCCATGCAGTGATTTTTCTGGAGGTCTGCTAACATGGACTCTGCTCTGCTTCTGCCATAAGTCTGCAGTACAAGGGAAATAATTCAGCTGCTCAGCTGCAGCAGTTTGAGGTTGTTTTCCACTCAGAAAAATAAGAACTGGTACCCCTGTCTGTCTTTACAAAACCTCTGAAGAGCTAAGGACAAAGACCTGAGAGTTTGTGACAGTGCCCATCAGCCTTGCTCCCTCTTAGTGCCTCCAGAAGATCATCTTCCAGCAGAGAAACCAGGGAGAAACAGAAAGTCACCACCATACTCCAGCACCTCCATCGCAGCCCCCACCTTGTCCTGGCTGCTGTAGCAGGGCCTTGGAGAAGGTGGCAGTCAGCAGTCAACAAGAAGCAGGCTTGGAAGAGACCAACCTGCCCTACACAGCTGGAAGCCAGAGGTGCTGCCCAGAGCAGTCCAACCCAGCCAGAAGCTCCAGGACTGGGGGCATTGTGCTGCAAAGGAGGCATTGTGGTGAAATCAAAAGGAATGGCTGCAAAGACCTTTACATGTCAGTTCTGATGTCAGAACAGAGCAGGTCAAGCAGAGCTGACCCTCAGAGCAGGTTAAACTCCTGAGGGGTGGAGATAATCTCCCAGCAGGAAGGGAAGAAAGTGCTGGGCCAAGATGCTTTCACACTCCCCATGGCCACCTTCAGGCTACAGAGCCGACCATTACCAGAGTCATTGTCATTGTTATCTTTAAATCTGCTGCCTGCATTCAGGCATCTATCAGGAAAAGACCCAGGACCCCTTTAGTGCAGGCAATAAGCCCCAAGCAGGAGGGGAGGAAACTCCTCCACAGATAAACGAAGGTTCCTACTGGCTCCATTCTCATCAGCTTTGCTATTTCCTAGGCGATGTTTATTGGTAAATCAGCTTTTCCCCATCAGTCAGCTGGACAAGTCTCCTGCCAGAGGTTTGGGGGCTTTGTCACATGCAATCATTTGCCAGCCACAGACATTTGAAGTCTGATAACTGTGGCAGGAGCTGAACATCACCTGCTTCTGCGTGGAAAACATGTCCCAAGGGCAGTACTGCCCATGTGTCCTGGCTGTGGCATGTGCAGATTCCTGCCCTCCTGCTCTGCAGATCAGGCAGCATTCTCTAGGGAACGGGATGCCTAAATAACAGAAAAACCCTTTAGCTGGAAGAGAGGGTTCCAAGGCTAAGGCACATGAGAGATCTGCATGCTGCAAGAGAGGAGCCTGATGGTGAGATGAAGTGTGTCCGTGTGCCCTGGTAGGTCAGCAGGGGGCTGCTGTTGGCAGCCTGGCCCCAGCTGCTTCACACACCCCAGTGCGTATGGAGCATGCACAGCCACGTACAGTGCTGCCCCTCTGAGAGATCTGCCCAAAACCAAGAACCACTGCACCGTGGTGAGTTGTAAATGGAGAAGAGCTGAGGAGAAGCAGAGCTGTGGGCTGGTGTCATTCATGGCCATGATGGCCCCACCACAGCACCCCTGGGGGCTCTCATGGGGCCACACAGCCCCAACATGGCTCAACCATCTGCATCTGAAGCCCCTCAGCTCAAACTCCAGCAGGTTAAACTTGCTAGGAGCTCCTAGTGACTGTAAAACTTCCGTTTGGCCTTGGGTGCTAGAACCACTTATAGGGTTGACCTTTCCTCACTCTCTCCTGTAGAAATCTCTGCTAATTTGTCTTGGAAAGGTTGGCAAATGTAGACCCACAGAGTATGGACCAAGGCCCAGAGCAGCACTGCAGAGCAGTTCCTGCAGGCACAGCTGCTGAGATGTATTGGCAGCAAAGCTGCTTCAGAGGGCTCACCACTTCAGCTGGGCATCATCAGCCCTGTCCTACTGCAGGAGGGTCCAGGGAACATAGAGCATCCTGCAAGGCTAATTATCAAGATAAAGGATGGAAAGAACAGGGACCCCTCTCCCACCAGGGCACCAGAGGGAGCCACGGCTGGCAGCAGCAGCGAGACAAGAAAAGCAGCTGCCAGCTACCATGGCTGTGAGCTCTTCTGCTCACCCTCTGTTCAGGTGGGGCTGGCATTCATTCCAAGCCAGTGAAATCCTGCCGCAAGGAGGTTGAGTCCCAAAGACACTGATTGTAGGAAAAGTAAAGATACCATTTCAGATATTCTATAGTCACTTTGATTCCCTTGTTGCTGCTAGAAGTGATCCATCTACCAGACAGATAATTAAAGACAGGTCTCACAGACCAAAGCATTCCATGGATTTTGGGGGAGGTTTCAGATGCTTCCAACCACTACAGCTTCCCTTATCTTCTGAGTGTCCTCCAATTAAAGTATTTTCTCTCATTCAGAAGAGCAATCAGTCCTCCTTAGTCCTCCCAGGGAACCTGTCTGCCATAGAAACATCCTGGCCAAGAGTGATACATTAGTGATAAATACAGTAATAGTCTTCAATGTTCCATACCACCCCTGCCCACAGGTCCATTCAAGTCAGGAGAAAAACTCCTTTTGAGCAGCAAAGGTCTGGATCAGCCTCATTGCACTATGTGGAGCAAGGACATCCAGCAGAGACCTGCCTCAGCTCTTCAGAGCCATGGTGTGATGCCAGCACAGAGATGGAAGGAAGCCTTGGAGAAGGCAGCTCCAGACACATCAGGAAAGCAGGATCCGAGCATTGCTGCCCTGCAGGGCAGGACTCAGCACTGCACAGGGCTTACAGAGGAGAAAGCCTCCAGCCCCACCAGTGCTCACCCATCGCCAGCAGCCACGAGAGCAGGAAGCTGCCAGCTGCTGGGAAACAGCCACACAGCAGGCTGGGCTGGGGTGGGGGGGGTCAAGAAGGCAAATGGATTCTCCTTGGGTTGGTAACTTGGGGTTTCAAAAGAAGGGGAAAAAAAAAAAAAGTGAAAACCAATTCCACTTTTCATTAGAGTGGTTTGAGTGAAACTGATACTGCAGCAGCTCCGGTTCCTGCCTGCTCCATAATGGCTCCTGCACTGGGGGCTGGGGGCTGCTGCCCATTTGCTCCAGCGCAGATTGCTATTGAGTGAGCTCCTTAATGGGGGTCCTGTGCTGCTGAGAGCCCGAAGCTGGCAGCAGAACTGTCCTGCCCTCCGCCCCGACAGCCATTAGAGAATCAATGCAGGTAATTCCTCAGCTGGGAGGCTGCCGGGGGGCACTCGTGGGAAGGTGAGACTTCTTCAGGGAGCCGCTGGCCACCACACCCCCACCCCAGGCAGCATCCTGAGGGGAAGACTGCACGGGCCAAAGGCTGGGCTGAGCCTTCCTCCCTAGAGAGGGGGATCCACAGCTTGATTGCCCTCCAGGGATTAGCCGGGAATCAGGCTTGTTGGCCAGGTCACCCAGGAATTCATCCCTGTTCTGGGCAGGCTGAGGTTTTCTCTGCCACTGCATTTCTGTCAGTGACCAAAGTGTCTCCTGCTGGCTCTGCTCCAGTCCCTGCACCTAGAGGTAGAAGCTGCTAGTCCCGTTAAAAAATGAGGTGAAAAACAAAGGAACATTGCCCATGGAAAAACAAATGGAGCAAAGCCCATGTCTGCCAGCAACCCTCCTGTACCTGAGGCCCTGCAATTTGTGCATCAACAAAAACCAGAAAGGATAAGGTGCAGAGGGACCTGTCTGCAAGGAGAGGAAGCAGCACCAAGGTGCTAGTGTCTGCAAGGCTAAAACAAACCCGGTGCTTCCTGGAAGCACACAGGAGGCTGGGGACCCTGATATGGCTTTCTGGAGAGGATGGCCAGTCCGGGCTGCCCTGTTGGATGACCTCTTTTAATGGACAGTTTGGCACTAATCGATATTTGTATGTGGCATCTTCTCCAGTTCACTCAGCTCCTCGCTGCTTTTTGTGTTCCCTCGGTGGTTAACCCACCACTGGGGAGTGCAGGGGGGTGCAGACCAGGCCTTTGAAGAGAGATGCAGGAGATGGTAGAGGCAAGCAGATACCAGGGGCCAGGGCTTTTGTTTCCCAGCATTGGCCAGCCTGCGCTGTATTTGTCTTACCATTGTCATTCAGCACTCGGGGGCTTTGCGGGAGTCAGCCTCACGGAGTCATCCTCTCCCCCTGCCCCAACAAAGCAGCCCTGATTGCCCTCATCCTCAGCTTTTTATGTAGGCCAGCTTCTGTCTAAAATCTAAAAGCCCTTAAGCACTTTAAATCACTTGAGTCTTACCTGGCTGGATCCTCCCAACAACTTCACCTGCTGCTCCCCTTGGCGGGGCCAATTTTGACCCTAGTCAGGGGAAAGATGAGCCAGAATACTGTTTGGTCCATCTTCTGCAGCACTTTGCTTTAGATAATGCAGCGAGGACAAGAACATCCCCGAGGAAGGAAACCCTAGCTGCGTGGGTGCAGGAGCATCCCCTGATCCCAACCTAACCCCTCCTGGGCCCTGCCCGGGAAGGACAGCAGTGTGCTTGCCCTTGCATCACCACACTGGCCACGTAGAAGGAAACCTGCCGTGGGCTGGCAAGGCTCAGTCTGCTCCCCACCCTGCTGTGAAGGGTGCTGCTGACCAAGTGCCACCCCACTGTCCCCAGTCCAGCTGGGACCTGCTGTTCAGAAGGGTAAGACCCTGCTGTAGGGCAGCCAAATAAATGCTATGGTGCAGCTCAGTGCCTCCTTTAGTGCCCAATCCAGATCCATCATCTCGATTGCTGGAGACAGTGACCTTAATCCAGATCTGAATGGCCTGGGCTGCTGGGACACTTAAAGCCCAATCCATCTGGGTGCCTTTGGCTTCTGATGCAGTCACCTGCTACCCAGCAGGACAAGGTCCCCCAGTAAGGGGCTGTGACACAGAAAAGGTCCCACATCCACCGACGGGTATCTCAGATACATCTCCAGCATACCAAGCAGAAAACCACCCCCAGCCCACCAGCAGGTGCTCCAGCCTCCACTAAAGTATTGCCACCCCTTCTATGAACCTGGTTGCAAACGTCTTTAATAAATCAGCATCAGCACGTCCACAGGCAGGCTAAGTGTGCAAGACAAGCAGAACCTTCAGGCACAAGTGCTAGCAGCCCCCCTCAAGCAGTTCCCCACACCGCAGAGTGCTCGTTGTTTAGTGAGAGGTGTCGGGTTCTTCAAGAGGCAGGAGCTGCACACAGCTGAAAGCCCCACAGAAGACAGACCAGTTCAGTAACCCCACCAGCAAGAACACCTGCACGGGAAGCTACTCACGCAGCTCCCGGTGCTCCACAGCTGTTTCTAGTCATGACCCTTCACTACCAGGTAGCTGATATCACCAAACCCCAGGTTTCTTAAGGGACAGACTTCAGATTTCTTTTGTCCGTGGTTCTCCATGCTCAGAGGAAAACAGCTCCGTAGGGGCCAGCAGCTGGGAGCAAGGCTCTGTTCCTGCTGCAGACAGGAGCACTGAGAATTCTCTGCTCAGGAGTCCCACCCACTTAGAGCTCACCAGTTCAGCCCCGGGATGTACAGAGCCCAGACTGCTGCATGGCAGGAATCTCAGGTATCAAAACAGCAAATAAAAACCAGAACAAAATGTACCTTTCCTTCATCCAACCCACACACGTGCAATGGCTCGCTTGCTGCAGGCACTGCCCAGAGCTGGGCCTCAGCATTTTACTTACAAGCAGTTCTGTAAACATATTTTTAAATAACTTGGCCACGAAAGCAATGAGGAAAGATAGAGTAGAGTAAGTAGAGTAAACCACAGGGAAATAGTGCAAATCAATGGGTATTTATAGACACAGTAGCTGTGTGATAACTCAACATGCAGGTAACTTTCTGGCCCTGCACTGCATTTAAAGAGGTTAAGGTTGGCACAAAAACACTTTTATCTCCAACACTCACGTGCAAAGACCTTGTCAGTCCTGGCTGATGTAGGATATCAGAATGTCATCACCCCACTAACATCAAAGCCCCCCCGGCACAGGGAGTCTCCCGTTATTGCGCAGCCCCACGTCCTTGGCACTGGCCACTTGGCAGGCAGTTTCTGCACCTGCTACAGCACTCTTTGCACTCAGACTTTCTGCTAAGCTTCCAGAGCTGATGATTCACCCTACCAGGGTGTGCTGCCCATGACAGACCACCTCAGGGTGTGAGCGGCCAGGGTTCTACACTGAAATGCCTTTGTCTGCTGTGGTGCCCACCCAAGACAGCTTTGATCGGTTAGTCTGAGCTGGCATTGTCAAACAGAGTGCAAAAGAAACAAAATCAGAGCTTTGCAGAAAAGGATCCCAGAGTGAATCTTCCCAGGGTCAGTGAAAAATGCAAGGTGATGCCTTCCAGTCCTGGGGAGGGGGAAGCATTCCTGTGCAGAGAGCTTTAGGGATGGAAGAGTCCTAGCATCCTACATTTAGAATCTTAAGTTTAGGGTAAGGAAAGGAAGTGCCACAGCATCCACTCTATGCAGAGACAGGAGAAGCCCATCCTTCATGTCAGGATTTTGTGCCTGGCCAGAATGGCAGTCCAGGAGCACTGAGACAGAAGAGCCCAGGGTGAGATCATGCCTGCTGCTGCCTGGTCTGTGCCAAGCCCAGAGCGAAAGACCTCTGTGAGGCTACTTGAGTGTTTGTGACCAACCCAAGAACTCATTGGTGCTACAGACACCTTTGTGTTTGGTCCTCTAAACTGTGAGAAGGCAGGCCCTGCCCCCACCATCTCTGCAAGCTGGCACAACGGGCATCTCACCTCACTCTGCCCCTCTCCCCCTGGGCTAACCAGGGTCCATCTTCTGAAAGAGTCAATCCCTCTGCTCTGGAGGTCCCCATGTCCCAGGAGCTGAGTGAAGCACCTCTAATTCTGGTCCAACAGTCAGCAGCTGACATTTAAACAGTATCTTTAAATGCCCTGCAGGCATTTAAAGGGGAAGCAGCCCCCTTGCTGGTCATGCACCCAAACAAAGCAAACAAGTGGCACAGGCACCTGATAAAAGCCTTCCTCACAGGCTTGGCAGGACTGCACCAGGCAGCCCACAACCAGGGCTCTTCAGAGGCAGAATGGCTCCTCAGTGACACCTGCGCACAGCAGGTTCACCAGGTGACATTCCTGTGTGGCATGGCGATCCAGGTGCTCTGGCAGGGGAGTTGGACTGAATGATCTCTAGAGGTACCTTCCAACCCCTAACACTCTGTGATTCCCCTGAGTGGAAGTTACAGTGTGGGAAAGGGAGGGGAAGGAGAGGTAGCACTTACTGGACTTGACCCCAGTGTGGCATCAGGGGACCTGGGTGAGATTACAGTCCCCTGCACTCAGGGTCTAGAGGCTGGACATAGTCCAGCAGCGGCCCTGAGGGTAGCTGTCACCTCCTGGTGCACACAGAGCCGCACAGGTGCTGGAGTCAGGCTGGAACACAGTGCAGGGCCAACGGCTACAGCATGGCATGGTGGCTGCAGGTGACTGTGGCGCCAACAGTTACTGCACGGTGCCGTGGCGGTGGCAGGGAGTTCAGCAGGGCCATGGTTACTGCGCGGTGCTCTGGAGGTGACAGGGAGCTCATCGGGGCTGTCGTTACAGCATGGTGCCGTTGCGGTGGCAGGGGGGCTCGGTGGCACCGCGATCCCAGCCGTGCGTGCGTCGCACGTGGCTGTCGTGTGCAGCGTGTGAGGCAAAGGCCTTGCCGCAGTGCTTGCACTTGAAGGGCTTCTCCCCAGAATGCTGCCGGATGTGTGTGCGCAGGATGCTGGAGGCTGTGAACGCCTGCAAGGGGAGAGGGGCTGGGGTCAAAGTGCTGCTTCCACAGCCACATCCCCAGGCTCAGACAGCTCAGGCCCCGCCAGAAGCAGGGCACTCTGAGAACAAGGCCTCCAGCAGCTCCCATCCTCAGGCCACCGGAGAGAACATGCTCCCAGAAGCCAACAGCAGCCACACTCAGCTGCACAGACCTGGCTGAGTTTGTGGAGCTAGAAGAAGCTCAAAGAAAGGTTTCTGAGCAGACACCAGCAAATACCTCCTTTGTGCCAAAGGAGGAGTAGTCAGTGCTGGTCTAATCAGCTCTGCAGCACCTTTGTCTGGGAGACTTCATGCAGGTTCATTTCCAGAGTCAAACCCTTTCATCATATTGGCAAATGCTGGGGGTTCAGATCTAGCTGCCAGAATCTATCCCTGAAGGCATTCTTCTCTCCACCACTCTTCTCCCCTCAGCAGAGTGTTATGTTTCTTAATGCTCAAGGTTCAACTAGCCAGGTATTCCTGGGTGGACTCAGGAGCCCACCTAGTACAGCACCCATAGGCTCCCCAAAGCCAGCACCCCACACAAGATGGCAGTCCTGTCTGGGCCAGGTATGCCCAGAGTCACTGAACATCCTTATCTGTGCTAACCTCACTCAACCAAACCTCTGCTTCCAAGCCCAGGAGCACCTTGCAGCATGCTGACAGTGCTGCTGCATCCCATGGGCGCCCCACAGCACCTGGAGCCCTATGGATGTTCACCCAGTAGCAGGGCTGCAGCTGTGATGTTCTCTCAAAGGAAACCTTCCCGCCCAGCTGTACATCTGTCCCCCCACCACTTCCAGACAAGCACACACAGCCCTGCCTTGCCTGTCCAGTTTGTGGACCCAGCCTGTTCAGAGCTGGTGTTGACAATATAAAAGACCCCAGCTGGCTGGTGAAAAAAGGGAATACTGGGGGCACTAGACCTAACTGCATGCCTTGGATGGAACTGAAATGCCTTCAGGCTTCCCTATGCATCATCCCAGCAGCAGCTCTGAGCTGGGATGAAACAAATTCCATGTTAGACAGAGCATGGGCACAGAGTCCAGAGCCCACTTGCCCTGTCTGCACCCAGAACACTCCTCTGGGAATCAGCTTAAACTGCAGGCACCGTCCCCAAAGCAGGCAGGAGGCTGAGCCTGGGCTGTACCTTGTTGCAGTAGACACATTTGTAGGGACGCTCCCCAGAGTGGACTCTCATGTGCTTGTTCAGGCTGGAGGACTGGGAGAAGCTCTTCCCACACACCGAGCACTGGGGGAAGAAACAGGGATAAAGGTAGAAGGAAGCACAAAAGAGCAGAAGTAAAACCAGAAGTCAGGTGTGCGGGGTGTGTCTGCCTGTGTTTTCCTGCACACATCTGCCTGTGTTCCTGTGCATGCAGACAGCTGAGTGTGTACCAAACAGCAGAGCTCCCTGCAGTGACTGTTTGGCACAGTCAAGATTTTACTCTGGTTTAAGAAGGGCATTTTAAAAAATAAAAATAAGACAATTTCAAAGATTATTTTTGTGAGTGGTTAAAATAGGTTCATTAAAAATCATCCTACTTCAGAAGAGGAATAGTCAATACTGTCAGTCAGCAAGATTTTTTTTTTTAACTGATCCATTTTCTACCTTTTCTCTGAGGCTATTGTGATGTAAATGCAATATATGTCCAATAAGTTTGTCGTCTTCTGAAGTATTTCATTCACAAGGAAAGAAAAACAAATAAACAGAAAAAAGAAGGGAAGGGGGGGAAGGAAAGAGGAAAAAAACCCCACGGTATTTAATACCCCACATTTAATAGAAAAACATTTTTCATCTGTTACTTAATCCATGCAATATTCTGGCATTGGAAAATTGTCGATGCTGTTTAGAAAAAGTTGAAGTTAAACCACCACTGTTGCAGGACAATCTACAAAATGGATATCTGCAGGATTTTTAGGGCTGATTTAGCTGTGCCATTTCCAGCACTGGGACCTGCCCTGCTCGAGCCACTAATAAGAGTCTAATCTTCCTGTCAAAGTGCTCCAAGAGAAAATTAGAGCTACAAAGTTGTTTGGTGGGCATGGGGGATGTATCTCAGCAGAGACACTTGAAAATAGCAAAACCCCCATGACAAACTCTGGGAGAATGTTGCTGCTTTTCAAACTCTCGCTGAGACCAGCAGGGTTTGGGCGTTTGTGTGCACAGGTATTAGTGAGTGTAAATCCAACTTAGCTCTGCTGAAGAAAAAGCTCTTCCTGTACAATAACATCTATTTGCTGCCTGCATCTCGGCCGAAAGAAACTCTTTAATGAGCACCCCCCAGCCAGTAAGTGCAGAGGGACCCAGGCTCAGGCTCACCTTGTGAGGTCTGTGCTTCTCGTGAACATGGAGGATGTGGATCCTCAGCCTGTCCCTCTTCTCGAAGGAGCGGTTGCAGAGGTGACAAGGGAACTTGCGGTCCCCCTGGTCCACGCAGCGAGTGTACTTGAGGTGCTTGTCCCTGTAGTACTTGTAGGCAAAGACCTTCCCGCAGCGCTCACACTTGAAGCTCTCCCCGGCTTCTGTAGGGCAGAAGGGACCGTGCCACCCCTTATCACACCACAGCAGCGGGGACAGAAAGGACGGTGCCACCTCCTGTCACATCACAGCAGCGGGGTCTCACACCAGACTCGCTTGCTCACCAGAGCCGGTCCCCAACAGGGCGTTTTAAGTCTCTGGGGTGTTAACGGCATCTGGCAACATTATTTACAAAACGCACCTCGAGCAAGAGGCGCCTGGGTTCTAACGAGGGAGAGCAAGCTGCAGCTCGTAGCCGGAAGCATCCCAGCTTTTCCGCTACTGACCCCAAAGCCACCGCTACACGCCCGGGCGCAGCAAGCGAATGTGCACAGCGCCAGCGCGGAGCCCTCACAGGAGCAGCCCCCGCGGAATCGCCGCCAGGGACTCCTCGGCGATATTGGCCGTGAATTTTACCTTCGGTCCCAAAAAACAAAAACAAATCCCCGCGTCCTCCGTCCTCAAAACGCTGCCCGGCAAACCCACGGCTGTTTGTTTTTGCATTGCAAACGGCTCCCGACCGCCGGGTTTAGGGAAAACGCAGGAAACCTTCCAGACGCTGACAGATTTTTCTGCCTTTAATAAAAGTAACTTGGGCTGAAGCCTTGAAAGGAGACAAACCATTTCCCAGACTCCGAACCGGGCGCCTAGGGACAACACCCACGAATATCCCCACGCAGATTTCGATGCAAATTTGCCTCTCCCCCTTATCCTACACCCGTCCCACAGCCTTTCCCGGTGCTGGCGCAAATCCCTTCTCTTCACATCGAGTTTTTCTGACCGTTGATGCTTTTTGCACGTTACAAACGGAATTTCCCCGAGAACAAGCGCGTTTGAGATTTCTCCCACAACCAACACCAGCATCGCCACATCGGAACGTCCACAGCCCGCCCTGGTTACCTGGAGCCTTAGCGCCCCCAAAATAGCTTTAAGTCACTAGGGAAAAACGGGGCCAAAACGAGAATAGCGCCCCAAAAGCCCCCCTGCTTTCCAAACAGGTTGCCCCAGCTGCAGAGCCGGGGCAGGCTCAGCCCAGCCCCGACAGATGTTTTGCAGCCCCAGATGCGCTCTCTGAGCTCCCCAAAGCAACGATGCGGGCACTGAGGATGCCGCTCCTTGAAGGCAGCTCCGGAGTGCCCAGGGCAAGCCAAGTTTTGGGGTGCTGGGAGTCATAGGGGAGGGGAGGGCGAACACCACCCCACCGGAGATCCCTGCAGAGCCGGTCACCGTCACCCATGATCCGGGGAGGGTCCGAAGTGACACCTCCGGGAACAGGCGATGCCAGAGTCCTTCACCTCCCTTTGTGCCAGCCCAGCTCGCCGCTGGGCACGGGCTCACCTTCGGAGTGCTGCGGGGGTCTCTTGCCCTCCGCAAAGCCCTTCAGGCTGACGGGGATGCCCAGGAACTGGACGTAGCAGTCGCCGTACCACACCAGCAGCTCCTGCTTGGGCAGGATGTCCTTGCAGCTCTCGTAGAAGATCTGCCCCTGGCACTGGATGGCTGTCAGGTTCTGCTCCTCAGGGAACCGGGCGCAGTTCACCAGCGACATCCAGTTACCGGAGGTGCCCTTCCCGTCAATGAAGTGGCTCAGGCGGCCGTATTCAAAGATCTGGAGAGCAGGGAAAACCAGGTCAGGCCAGACTAAACCCACAACCCTCACCGGCCCGACATCGGCCCCGTTTCGGGTACGTTCGGCGGCGCCTCCGCTACCTCCCACATCAGCGAGTTGTCGTCGTAAGTCTTGATCTCGCTGGTATTCACCACCCTGCCCTGGAAAGGGCCGAAACGGACCCCTTTGGGGATGTGGTCCGTGCAGAACACGCCGAGATGAGACACGTCCCCGTAGGCCACCCGCAGCACCGACAGTCCTACCGGGGAACAAGGGGGAGGGCTCGGTGTGGGGCTCACCGGGGCCGGAGGGAGCAAAGGGGTGGTCAGCCTGGACCAAACTCGTACCTTCGGGGAGCTGCATCGCATCGCTGTCGAGCAGCGGGCAGGAGGAGTCCGCAGCACCTGCCAAAGAGGGGACCCAGTCTTCAACCCGACCACATCGAAGCAGCAGGGCCAGGAGAGCGGGTCCTACCTCCCCCAACCCCCGCTGCCTTCTGGCCCTTCCCCAGAGTGGGTTGGTAGAGAGAAAAAGCCACGGGGAAGGGATACACGACGTGCCCGGCCGCAGCGGCACCACCTGCATCCCCTCTTCGGGGACCGTCCACGAACCCTACTCCCCGCCCGGTGCCCGTCCGGCCCCTTACCCGGGCTGTCGGGGGGCAAACGGAGCCCCGAGATGGCGTGCAGGCTGCCGGCCGGCTGGCTGCGGAGCGTCCCGTAGAGCACGGCCTGGAGTTGCTCCTCGCTGAAGCGGTACTGGCAGGGCTCCTTCGGGCTGCGGGGAGCCCTGCACGGAGAGCTCGGGCACAGCAGTGGCACCGAGTCCAGGACCCCTGCACCGAGGGGCGAGTCTTCCCGGGGTGGGCCGTGGATCGATGGCCTGGCGTAGAGGGACAGGAGGGGGGCGGGGAAGGGCTCGGCTGGGGGCAGTGGGGGTGGTTGGCTAAGGAGAGAGGGGACCCTGCTGAAG
>VWYK01110691.1:297749-324421 GCA_013399775.1 Semnornis frantzii | reverse complement strand
TTTTTTTTTTTTAAATTTTCCCTATTATTTGCAGGTTCCACCTTGCTGTTGGGTGCAGCCCAGGGGGAATGTGTCTGTTGCAATCCATCCTTCTGCTCTCAGCCCTGTGCCCCAGGAGATGGTGGCGAACCACAGCCCAGGGGCCAGGAGAATTTGCTCCCGAGGAGCAGTGGGACCGACCTCCCTGCTCCGACGGACGCAGTACACTGCGTGCCTTCAAGCGACCCCCCCTAGGAATCTCATCCTACTTCAACCCAACGCAGCAGCTCGGGGCAGCGGCACCAACGACAGCCGCTAGATGTCGCTGGCGGCACCGGGCGTGGCTGCCATTGGCGGGGATGTCGCTGCCCTGAGCAGCAGACCCTGCTACAGCCCCGCGCCTGAGGCGTCCTGGGGCTCTGCCTGCCCCCCGCACCAGTTAACACCAGTGGGGGTGTAGTGGAAGCTCAGCTCGGGAGCAGCTATGCACACCAACTGCTGCCCCTGGTACGTTCCCTTCTCCCCCAGGCAGCCCCCAGACTATATCCCCCCACTCCTCACCCGTGCTGCATCTCCATCCTGCTTGATGATGTCCATGCCAGGCAGCTGGTTTGGGAAGAGGCTGCCTCCCCTCAGAGCAGAGTCGCTCACCTGGCAGCAAGAGTGCAAGGAAATGGATTAAGAAGCATGCCAGGAGAGGGCTGGGCACAAAAAGCAGTACTGAGGTGGAACACTCTGCTCCTCCACACACCAGACCCCTCTGCCGTGGTCAGGGCAGTGACTCCATGGTGCTCCCTTTCCATACAGTATGTCCATGACTGGTACTCTGCCTCATGGCCAGCAGCAAAGAGCATTCCTGACTGTGTGACCCTTGTCTGTGATGCCCAAGGCAAGCTCCACTAGCCAGGTCATGGAGCCTGAAGAGGACATGCCTGCCACCACTGTCTCACTGCTCCCAAGAGACGAGGCAGGCTGAACTACACCAGCTGTGGACTAAGTTCAATGACACTGGCTTCTCTAGAGGAAGGTAAGCGTGGCAGCAAGGTGGCACTGAACAGGAGCATGCTTTCCTGCAGGGCTTGGCTCCACGATCTGCTAACATCATGGGAAGAACTGAGAAAGTAGCAGAGCTGTGTGCTTCTGCACAGCCAAAGGGTCTACCATGCCCAGCTGTGTGGAAAGAGCAACTGAACAAACTGACAGCACTGCCCAGGCAGAGGCTCCATGCAGGAACCAGTGCCAACCAAACCACAGCCCCTCAGTGAGCTTCTGAAAGAGCAGAGCACCCAGCTGCCCTGGGCAGCTGGGCAGGGAAGGAAACCTCTTCCCAGGGCACCTCTGTGTGCTGCATTCCCTCAGTTACTCCACTCAGATAGGCGGCTGTGCTGAGTGCAGATACATTCCTCTACATTTTGCAGGAAGAGAGAGAAGTGTGCGTGTGTCATGTGCCCTCTAGGAGACTCATGTTGCCAGGGAGAGGAGATTCTGCCACTGCGCTGCCTCATTCCAGCTACAGCAGCCAGCTGCAACAGCTGGAACAGACTGCCTTGGATTTACCACACCTAAGCCTTCTCATTTCAGGTCCTCCTGACTTTATCCTTGTTGCTGTTCATTGAGTTTTCAAACTACCACAAAGCTAAATGCAGTCAGGCACAACCACCTACAGAGCTGGTTTCAAACAGTGCCAGAGATGAGACTGAGATCACAAGAAAGGTTAAAAACTTCCGTAGTTTTGCCAGAGGAATTTAAACTCTGAAGGAATGATGGTTCAAGTGCTGCCAGCCTCCTTGGGATGCTTTCCACTTCTTACACATGGGCAGATTTGAACATCTGAATCAGGAGGGAAGAGAACCACAAACTGTTGTCTGGGAAGGAAGGCAGAAGGCAGCCTTGGAGCTTTATCCACCTGCATCTGACCAAGCAACAGAATCCATGGTTGAGAACCATTATCTGCTACCAATCAGCATCCCCAGAAGGCAGAGACATGACTGCCTTTTCTGTTTGGCAGCCAAAGGAAGGGAAAGAAAAGACAGAAACAGAACCGTATCCTCAATCAGTAGCAGTTTTGGCCCAGACAGATTACTGCAAATTTGCATCACAGCTGTTAGGACAGGGATGGGAAGGGAAGAGAGAGTTCCACACTGCAAGATGCAGAAGCTGGAAAGGTCTCAACTAAGCTCCTACCACAGAATCTCTGCCAGTAATGATGCAAGAGTCCTGCCTGCAATGGCATCAGACACCACAAGAATCCACTGCTCTGTTACCTTTGCTTTAGAAGCCCTCCAAAAGAAACCCCCACCCTCACACCTTGGCAATTCAGTCAGGGAAGCGAGAAGGGCAAGGGAAGGGTTCGTATCACTGCCTGAAGGCAGGTCAAGTGTTACCAGGTATGAAATCTGACTAAACAAAGACAGCAGATGTTAAGGTGGATAGAGAACCTCAGCCTGCTCAGTACACTGGGGTTAGGTAAATGGTCTCCTGAAACAAGATCCTGCAGTCCAACAGGGAGCAAAAGCAGTGTGAGAGCTGTGCTGGTGAGAGCAGCAGCCTGCACAGGACACAACCCAGATCACAGAACATTAGAGGTTGGAAGGGACCTTCAGAGATCATCAAGTCAAATCCCCCCACCACAGCAGGAAAAGCAGATCTCTGCAGTGCAGGTACCTGGGGAAGTGCTCCAGCATGCAGGTGCTGAGAAATCAGAGTGGGCAGCTTCATCCCCACTCTCTTCCTCACTGGATCTATTGCTTTGTGAACAGCAGCATGCATTGGGGGACTCACAACAATGAAGTCTGCTACAACTCGGTGTATCAGAGAATGACAGATTTGGGAGTATCAAAATTACTTTGGGTCACCAGTATATGGCAGCTGTAGAAGACAAACATCACCAAGGGCTATATCTGTCAGAGTATTTCAAGAGAAACAGGGAAGAACTAGTGCCATGCATGTGGCTCTGGTGCTTAGGAAACCCTAATGCAAACTGAACAGGTGCAGGGGCAGGGAAGGGAAGGGAATTTAAAGCCCACAAGAGGAGACTGAAACATTGTGGTTTAACTTACAAGAACAGCCACAAGAAAGCCAGAACAAAACAACAAAAAAGTCAGGCTGACAAAATGGCTCTTTCTAAAGCACAGGAGAAAAGATCTGTTGAGGTTAGAGGACACTACTGGCAGAATGAACACTGTTCAAATTCAGGCTGGAGAAAGGACATGCAATAATATGCCAAGAGCAGAACCAGCATTGAACTGGAACCTCTTGGGCTCAGGAAGAGGGCTACAGGATTGTCCACCACAGCAGAGATGCTGCCCCTAGACCAAGAGGCACTTTCCTGTCAATATTTGTAAGAAAAGTCCATAATTTCAGTCTGTGTTTTGAACAAACAGGAGTTTAGCTTTGAACAAACATATGAACCTGTTAAGAAGACTTGTTTGTCAAACACTGATTAATGTGCTGCATGAGTTTAATTGCAGGCTGACAAACAGAAGTGCTCCTTTCCTTACTTCAGACACCCTAAGCAACAGTCTCCTAGCCTGGAGTGTGTGACCTCCTCTCAGCAGAAAAGAACAGGTTCCTTACCTACTGATTCAGCAACCTATTTTACATGCCTCACATTAGATAAAGTGTGGATTTTGTGCTCCTGAGGGTGCCACACTGATAGCTTTTGAGGTTCACTGCCTATGTCTGGTACTACAGAGTGGCACTAGAAGCATCTTCCACACCCTGCCCACACCAGGATCCCTTGCTCATAGCTCTAGAGAACTGCCTGCTATTCAGCCCCATTTGAGAAGAACAAGGACACTGGTGTCCTGTAATGGTGCTACAGAAACTTACCTAGTGAGGACAGGAGCTACATCAGCACAGACATCTAGAAGCAACTGTATGTGATAGCTACAGTGGGACTATGTCAGAGTGGGCAACTGAGATGCACAAAGTGCTTTCTACCTCTTCAGCCACCTTGGTAATCTCAGTACAGCGCTAAAAACAAAGCCTTTTATGATCATTATTCCTCAAGAAAACTAGCACAAGAAATGTAATGGCTCACAGCAGTGAGAGCCCAAAGCAGCAGACCTGGAAAACTCATGAAAGTCAAAGCAAACCCTCTAGCTGTCAGCTCACATCCTTCAGTTCTCACCTGCTCAGGACCCATGGAGGACAACCCTGATGTAGGCACAGAGGTCGCTGAGGTCATGCTGATCTGCCCTGTCATCTGGTTCATGTTGTTCATACCACTTGTGTTGGTTGCCATGGATACACTGATGTTCATGTTATTATTGTACATGCTGGTGCTTGCTTGCTGCCCAAAATGTGGTGGGGACTGTTGTGAAAACATGCTACAGCAAGGAATGGAAAAAGCAATGTGTCAGACTCAGAATGCTGAAGCCACTACTTTCTTCTTCAAGTATCTTAAGCTAGAACTTCTATCTGCTGCTATTGATTCCAACTTCAAAGGAAAAACTGGCTTTCAGCAGCATAAATGTCCAAGGAACAGCTGTTCAGAGGGTAAGACCCTATGTCTGTGCACAGAAACACATGCCATTGCGTGTGGAACTATGGCAGGGCACAAATCTGCTCTGGGTGTGCAGGAGCAGCCAGGCAGCCACCTAGACAGGCTCTGGAGGTGTTGGGAAAGGGATTTCTAGGAGGGAAGGAAAACTCCTCCTCTCCCTGCAGGCTGGCATAGCACTGCTGGGCTGACACCAGACCTCTCTGCTAAGCTTTGCTCCTGCAGAAGAGGCTGTCTGCACGCAGCAGGAGCAGATTTGCGCGCACAGCCATGGCAAGTGGGCTCACAAATACCGACATGCAGCTGTGCAGTCACCCAGCAAACCTTGGCTCAGGCTTGGACAAAGTGGCACTGCTAAGTGATAACACAAAGGCTGAACCATGACCCTCTAAGGCCACTTCAGAACAACTTGAGGAGCAGTAGCTGTGGAAGACCTCACCCCAGGTTTTACTCAGCCAAAAGTGCTTTCTGACAGTATCTCCCTTCCCGTTGTGTTGAAGCCATACCAGAGAGTATGCACCTGGCTTCTGCTTTGCCAGCCCTTCCTGCTCACTGAGTACAGCCCAGCAGCCAGAGGGAGAATTCCCACCCACAGCTCTGGGGATCTGCAGCCAACCAAACTCTGCAGATGGCACACCTCAGCCACTCCTGCACCCCTGTGCAGCACTGCTCCATGGCTGAGGACAGTGCTCAGGGTTCATCTCAGACCAGCGCTGGGGTCCTCCGTCAGGCTGTGAGACTCTGTGGAGCACAACAGCATTCTGGGCATGAGACCAAGCCTGGAAAATCCCACCATTCTCTTCCCTCCAATTCCACCTCCTTCCAGGCCAGCTAACCCCATTTTGAGGTAGTTATCTGGGTGGCTGGAACAGCACACTGCAGATCATTGTGAGTACCCAGTGGCTTGTGTAAGTGCATCTGACACATCCCCGCTGCAGAACTGCAGCTCAGCAGGCCAGCCCTTGGGCTGGTAGAGCTGCTCCTGCTGCCCCTTCAGCAGAAGCCATGGCAGCAGCAGCTACAGCTCCTGCAGATGTTTCAGCAAGACACTGAAGAAGAGGCATGGGCAAGGCTGGGGCTAAGAGGGAAATCAGTTGCTTTCAGGGGAACTTTGCCTGTCTTGCCCTCATGGCTGAAATCCTGGTGCTTGGGGGGCTGACAAAGTTTGTCAGACACTGGGAAAAATATCTGGTGCTGGGCTGGAATAGCAGGAGCATCCTGGGAACTTCGGGATGACCTAAGCACTGTGCTGGAGAAAACTGCATGCCCCAGTGTCCAGTGGCACAGGCTGCACACCAGCTCCTGTCTGCCCCTGAAGAGCACAACCATTGCCACTGGGAAGCTCACTGCTGCCTGCTGAGAGCGCTCCTCACCCAATCCACTCAGTGTGGGCTGAGGGCTTCTTACAGTTCTACCAGCTGGGGTGTGGGCCTCAACTGGGCTGGTGACTGCATGTGTGGGGCATGCTACAATGTGCTGGGAGAAGGATGACTCCATGCTGACCCCTGGTATGTGCAGCCACTAATGCACTGAGCCTCCTGTGCTGCAGCTTTAGAGGGAGGGGACATCCTGACCCATTCCCACAGGTCTGGAGCAGCAGGGAATGCACAGGCTCTGTCCCAGCTGGCCCAGGCCTGTGCGAGAGCAGTATGGGAACACAGCATGAACACAGTGTGCAGAAGTGCATCCACACAAAGGGGAGTCTCTGTGTGGCAGAGGTGCTCCTGAGGGACAGCAGCGCTGGCAGCCAGCCATGCAGTGTGTGGCTGCAGGTCTTTTAGCTGTGCACTCACATGGCTGGGACCAGGGAATCTGCACCAACTCGCTCAGCCAGA
This sequence comes from Semnornis frantzii, assembly GCA_013399775.1. NCBI lineage: Eukaryota > Metazoa > Chordata > Aves > Piciformes > Ramphastidae > Semnornis > Semnornis frantzii. The sequence goes on along the minus strand of VWYK01110691.1, from coordinate 318,103 downwards.
CTGAGGAGAAGCCTCGTTTAGGTCAGACAGCTCACCACAAACAAGCACCTACATGAGCCCACCCCACCAAGTGCTGGCTGCAGGTAGCCTCATTGCTCTGCACGTGCACTGGGGGTCATTCTGGATTTACCTGTTTCCACCCATATTCCCTTGTGCCCACCCATTCATCTCTGTAGAGGACTGATAGGCAGGGTTAGCCTGAGACTGCTGGATCATGGGGCTCTGAGTGTGAGCCAGTCGTGGGGACATCAGTGGGCTCTGAGGAGTGGTGGCCCCTGTGAAGCCTGGATCAGGCTGTTGGCTAATACCTGAGGAAGAAAAGGAGATATTTAGCCACTGCACATTCAAAGTCAGAACAAGCAAAGGGCTCACAGCTGCTGCCATAGCTTCACTCGCCATCTGGACTCTGCAGCCTTGTATCTCAATGTGGGACCCAGATGAAAAGTATCAATCATACTAAATGTGTGACTGTAAAAAGATCATTTTGCATAAGTATGTTGGCTGCCTGTGTCCTCTAATTAAAAGGGTGGTCTCTTCCCTTTACAGACCAAAAGAAAGACAGGTAGGTGACAGCTCCTTTTCTTCCAGAAGCTGCATTCAAAACAACTCAACCATGCTGTTCCTGTCTGCTGAAGGTTATGCAGGACCCACTTAGTGCAGGGCACCTCTCAACACTTATACTGTCATTTCCTTTTTTTCCTGAAGTTCTTAGAACCTCAGTATCTGAATGTCTGTCCTTGTAAAACCAGGTAGTGCCATTCTGTGCAAGCATTTCACGATGCTGTAGAGTGAAAAAGTTACCCACAATCGAAGCCAGCCTGATTTAAGCTGCAAAATTCCAACTGTGTGCTGAAATTCTGGTCTCAAGTTCCTCATGAACAGCACACCCACCAGAAACAAGCCATCTTTGGTGCTGGGGGAAGACTCAGTTGATGTGAAATCTGTTCTTATTGTCACTGCCTGCATGACTTAACCTCCCTCTAGCTCTGTCTGATCATGAAGGGGGAGCAGTTCTGTGTCTCTGCACTTCCAGAAAGCAGCCACAGCTAGGTGGAGGGAAGGCACTATCAGGACTGCTGAACTGGGGCCCAGGTAACAGAGCAGAGATCACATAGTGTTGGCTGGGCAGAGGAGTCTCAGCAGAACCCAGAGAGTCACATTAGTTACACACAGTAGTTACACACAAGGTAATGTGATGTTACTGTAGCACAGCTTACAACCTGCTTGTAACTGAAGCTGCTCCACAGCGGTGCTCTGGAGGTAACTGCCCCTGTACCCCCAGAACAAAGCTGCAGCAGCTCTGTAAAACATACAGAGAACGGCACAGATTCTTGTGCCACACAGAGTTAGGGACAGGGAAGGAAATGCCTTCTCTGGAAGTAGTGCAGTGTATTTAAATCCAACAGCCAGTTGTTGGTTGTGCACTGTAATGGACCCACGGCGAATTAGCCTTCAGAACCTGAAGTATCTCACCATCCAAAGTAAAACCAGAGCAGGTGCAGCTTGGACTGCCACTTGCCAACCTCAGCTCACATCTTCTCCTTCACTGGCACTTTGATAATCTCTTTTGGTTGAATGCAGCACAAAGGCAGAGCCCACGGGGCAGCCCCTCTGCACATGGAGCTGGAGTGCACAGAGGGACACCTGCGCACATGGACAGAGTGCTGCTGCTGCTGAGGACAGCACTTGGGCAATATGCGGTGCCAGAGTCAGCAAAGCAGCAGGAACTATGATGTGCTTAAGGACCCCCAAGGGGCCATGGTGGTGCTAGGTCAATGGTTGGACTCCTTGACCTTGGAGGTCTGTTCCAATCAAAACGGTTCTAGGATTTCCCACTGCTCCCAGGGAGGCGGGCAGGGGACACAGGGGACAGCCAGGGCTGCTGAAGGTGGGTGGGAGTCCTACCGTAGTTCGGAGGAAAGGGGAACTGCTGCGCGTTGGCCTGCGGAATGCGCGGGTTGCTCATGGTGGGCGGGATGCCCCCTGCTGTCACCATGCTGGGGGTCATGCTGAGGCCCTGCCCGCGCATCATCAACGTCCGCTGCTGCACCTGCTGCTGCTGCTGCTGCATTTGCCGCTGCCTCAGGTGCTGGCTGAGGATCTCCCGCTGCCGCTGCGCCAGCATCTGCGCATTGATGGGGCCCTGCAGGGAGACCACCACTGCCCATCAGCACCTGCCGGAAGCTGCCACCTCCACTCCCTCCCACACACAACCAACAATCATCGAAATGGGAGAAAGTAATCCCAGTAATGCTTGTGCTGGAAAAGGCTGCCAGCAGCACAGGAGTCAGGAACTGAGACGATAGCAGGCACTGGATGCTGCACTGATCTGCAGTTCATTTGCTCATCAGCAAATGAGGAGCTTGGTTAGAAATGCAGCCCTTTCATAGCCCCAGTAACCTGCTGCCCACCCCATGGGAGCGGGAAGGACTCCGACACGAAGCAGCCAGGCACAGCAGAACATCAGCCAGGCTGCTCAGAGTCAGGCTCTACACCACATCGTCTGCATCGCCAGGCAGCAGCACTGCTGCATCCAGCTGGGGACAGGAAGCAGAGAACAAAATGACCTGGGGGTTCTGAGCACTGCTGCTCACCTGTGCTGGCACTCCAGGCCTCAGAGACAGGTTCATGTTGGAGACGCTGCTGATCTGATTGATCAGTGGCTGCCGGTTCTAAAGGGAAAAGAACAACCCAACACCAAAGCCCAAAGGTTTTAGAAGGAGCAGCAGGGAAATTTCACACCCAGGAATACAAATCCACAACCCAAGCCAATGGCTTCAGAGCCTGGGGCTGCACACCAGGCAGGGCCCAGCCTCCCTCTTCCAGTCTGGAACATATCTCTCTTTTCCCAGTCTCAATCTCTCTTAGTTCAAACCACCACTCCTTGTCCTGCCACAACAGGTCATGTTCCAAAGTATGTCCCCAGTTTTCTGACCAGCCCCTTTCAGTGCTGAAAGCCACCAAGTGGTCTCCCTGGAGCCCTCTCTTCTCCAGGCTGAACAACCTCAACTCTCTCAGCCTGGCCCCACAGCACAGGGCTTCCAGCCCTCAGATCATCTCTGGGGCTCTTGCATCACTGCTGTGTCCCTTACTATAGAAAGAACAAAGATTTTAAAAGGGGAAAGTAACAGGGGATAGGACAAGAGGAAATAGCCTCAAGTTGCACCAAGGAAGGTTTAGGTTGGACACTGGAAGAAACTTCTTCCCTGAAAGGGTTCTCAAACACTGAACAGGCTGCCCAGGGAGGCAGCTGAATGCCCATCCCTGCAGGGGGTTACAAGACGCAGAGATGTGGTGCTGAGGGTCACGGTTCAGCACCAGCCTGGGCAGAGTTAGAGAATAGCTGTACTGGATACTCTGAAAGGGCTTCTCCAACCCAGGCGACTCTGATTCCATGGATGCACAAGCAGCGTCTCACCAACTCCTCCTCCCAGGCAGTGCTTTTGGTGTGGATGTCGGATTGGGTTGTGACAAAGCAGGGAACACTCCTGACATCTGGAAGCTGCCATTGAGGTACTGCAGGCCTGGAGCAGGCTGCCCAGAGGTTGTGGAGTCTCCTTCTCTGGAGAGCTTCCAAACCCCCTCTGCCAGTGTGATCCTGGGCAAGCTGCTGAGGGTCCCCTGCTGGAGCACGGGGTAGAGTGGGTGACCCCCAGAGGTCCCTCCCAGCCCTGCCATGCCAGGATCGATGCTGCCTGTACCTGCTGTGCCTGGAGCCGGTGCTGCAGCTGCAACCGCAGCTGGTTGGGCTGGCTCTGGACAATGCCTGCAGGCCGCAGGCCGGGCCGGGGTTGCATGCGCAGCGCTGCTGCATAGCCTGGGCGCTGCCCCATGGCGTGGAAGCTGGGGTCGGGCATGGGCCCGTAGCTGCCCTGTGCCATGGGGGCCTGGGCTGGGTACTGCTGCGAGAACACCGGCGCCTTCTGCTCCATCAGCAGGCTGGAGTCCTGGCTGGGGAAGCTCTCTGGGTCCACCACCTGGCTCTGCAGAGACACCAAAGAGACAGCAGCAGTTGGCAGGACTGGGACGTGGCTTTTCAGGGGTTCTGCCTGGTACAGACACCCTGCAAGGCCAACCCCAGAGCCTGTGGATGTCTGTGGGCAGAAAATCATACACGTTGTCTGCTCCTAAATACAAAACTGGAAAATAAAAAGAGTTGTGTTTTAAAGTGTCAGCCTGCTCATGGGCACAGACTTCATCTCTTCTTCTTGTTCAAAAGAAAGCCCTTCAATCTTAACACAGCCATTGTGTTCCCCTGCCACAAAGAAAGCCTGAAGTGACAAGCTAGAGTGAAGTGATGCCAGCCTCTTCTTGCCATTGAGTCCCAGATAAATCCAAAGATGTTACAAATGAAGGCAGATTTTTATCAGCAGCTTTAAATAAAGTAATGACTTCCAACGAAGAGGCGAGAAATGCTTACAAAGGCCAATGTGAGCAGTGTCTGGTTCTATCACAGGGCACTTGGGCACCAGCTGATCACCCATTAGCACTAAAAAGCTCACACAACCTTCACGCCATTCCAGACACTCCCTTAACGTTCATTCTAGACAGAATAATTTCATGGCTTATTCGACCCTGACCCTGGAAACTGAGTTAATTCAAATTTCAGTGCCCTCATGAAAGAAAGCCTTTAAGGTCCTATAAAATATTTGATGGATCTCCTAAAAACATGTTCTAAAATGCAACAGTTCTCTTCCCTGTAAAAGCCTTCAGCTGTTTCCACTGAGATATAGTTCAAGAGAAAGATATTTACCATGGGTTTGAAATCAGCCATTGGGGGGTTTTGGTGGTGGTACTCCACAGGCTATGTCATACTGCATGCAAGTCTCACACTGCAAACCTGAGTTCATCAATGCACTCTGTCTCTAGCCTAGCACCAAACTGAGTTGCGTGTAGTACCAGCCATGCTTGGGGATGAGACGACTCCTGCCCAAAGCAGGGCTTACTTGGCCCTGTTACACACCTGCAGTGCAGAGCTAGCTCAGCAGCTATGCTCAGGGGCACTGGCAAGCGCTGGGACACGAAGTGGGTGAGCCAGGCTCGTTTCCCCACAGTCACTCATTGCACAGACACCAAGAGCTGTTTTTGAAACGCACTTTTGATACTATAAACACCAAGCACTAACTTTTCTCCACCAGTTTTTCTTTTTCCTTACCAGTCCTTTTTGCAGGTGAAACTTGTCCCTTACCAGACACTACTCAAATGTGACTATGACTGAAGTGACATGTTACAGGTTTGCTCAGGTAAAAGCTTGTTGCCTCCATCACACACAGGTCCTGGTGCTGCTCCTCTGCTTCTAGAGCTTCATGTTCTTTTTTCTCATTTCCTAGACCCTGTTGGTGACTGTGATCTTACCTTCCCCCCGACACAGAGCTGTTCCTCTGACCACCATTTAAGCGGAAGCCTGTTAATTTTGGGAGGTTGGTCAGGTTGGTTGCATAAAGTGTAGTGGTTCGGCAGAAGGAAGCTTCTCGTGTGGCCCTGAGCTGCTTGATGGATTCCTACCAAAATGTGTAACTCCATTCTAGCTTGCAACAAGTGCTTCATAATCCCCTTTCCCAGCACACTTTCTACCTCCACCTCAACAACACAACTTTTAAAGGTGATGCCCACCCCATGCCATGTAAGGCTCGCCGTACCTGGCTGACTAGTTCTGGTATTCCTAGAGCCCTGTCAATTTCCTCTAAGCCATCAAAATTCCTTAGTGCCATGTAAAGCTGATCCAGGAGAGCACCCTCATCGTTTGGTGACTCTGATGAAGGATGATTGCACAAGAGATCATCTGGTGAGCTGCCAAAGGGTTGCCTGTGAAAACACAAACACAGCCTTGGTAAACAGCTGCTGGGAAATGAGAAATAGTATCAGAGGATTAGGACTCAAATTGAGCTAAAAAGTGGAGACTAAAAAGAGTGAGCTAAAAAGAGTGTGATTAATGCCTGTCAAGCCCACACAGCCCAGTATTCACCAGTGAGCAGCACACCAGAGGGACACCCCAGTGCCGAGTCTATGCTGCAGAATCAACAGAGGAGCGCAGAAGAGTCAACAATTCTTTTCAGTTAATTGGAAACTTGAATTCTAGACTTTAGATTAAATACTGCCACAACCAGACAAAGAACTGTTCCTACAGACACTCTTAACTGGTTTTCCATCAGACTAAGCAAGCTGAAGAGGTCACAGAGGGCTCCGAGGACTACCTGGGCTTGCATGAATCAAATATCTGTGAGAGCTGGGCAGGCATGAGGGACAAAGGGGCATTCCTCCCGTGTCTGCACCAGCTCAGCTCCTCTGCCGGAACTGCACACTTGGGTACTAGGTGAGGCACTTGGTTATGTGCCTCAGGAGGGCTCAGCAAAGGCTTGGATACCGTTGGGCAGAGTGTGCTGGCTCTGCAGACCCTGCTCACCTCAGCCCTGAGGCTGCAAGCAAAGCACACCCCCAGTTACCAAGGCAGTATATAAAGGTTTATTTCAAACTCAAAGGACAAAACTTGCTGAGGAACAAACTCAACCCCAACTAACAGCTTGCCTGCAGCCCAGTGACACCTTCGTGCTCTGCAGCTCACACACCAGCCCCACCTCAAACACAGTGCTACAGGATTGCAGCAGAAGACTACCAAGTGTTCTGCAAGCAACGGCAGCCATGGGCTGGACACTGTGGCAGAACCTCATCCCAGGTATTTACCCTGGGACAACAAAGGCTGTCACTCGTGGAGCGAGGAAATAGCTCTGTGTATGGACCCCCTTTACATGTCTGTTTGGAAAAACAAAGAAACGTTTTGTGTTAGTTTCCATAACATGATCTGTGGTTGCCATGGAAGTCTGATCTGTGTGTCAGAGCTCAGCAGAAGGAAAAAGCTGCGCACCTACAAACCAAGGCAGAGCAGGCAGGCAGGCAAACCACCAAAACTGTGTCCTTTTTAATAGATTCCAGACCGTAAAACAAAACCAAGGACATACAATGGTGTACCTTCAGAACACCACAGACATGGAGCAACCCCATAGAGAGAGAAGTTTCTGTGAAATTATAAACCAGCAAAAGGGAAGAGCAACAAAAAAAGAACAAAAAAATCCCTCAAATCAGATCACTTAATAATGACCAAAGTTAATCCACTCCAGCTGAGTTAATGAGCTGTGAGCTGACTGTGGCTCCCTTTCCCTGAGAGGGAGCTAACTGCAGGGAAAGGGCAGCCTGCTGGGCACTTCACCTCACCTTTTACAGGTCACTTAGAACCCACCCAACTAACCAGAAGCGAACCATGTCCTGCACCACTGACAGCGCTGCCTTGCTGCAGGAACAGTGACATCAGAGCTACGCAGGCCCTGGCTCTCTGCCACACTTAGTGACAGCAGCACAACCAGCCAGAGTCCTCACCATGGCAGCACTGCAGCAGTGAAGGTGGCAGCTGGCAGCGCTGGCTGTGACACAGCCTGCCCAGCTCCTCCAGCACGCTAAGGGCAACGAGCTCTGCAAGTGTGGCCAGAAGAGGTGCCCACTCCATGAGCACAGAACCCTGCGTGCCCTGAGCTGATCTGCACCCAGGGGATGCTTTGTTTCCACCAGCTGTGTGACACAGGCCTGTAGAACCTCTGCCTGTGCTGCTGTGACACCCACTGACCTGTTCTGGTTACCAAAGGTTGCCTGGTCTATGGGCAAGATGCTGTCTGGCCATGGCGCAGTCTGGTTGGGAGGTGCCTGCTGCTGGCTGTACTGGGGTCCTCCTATGTTCATCTCCAGTTCGGATGGCCCTAGGCAAGGAGAAACAACCACATCACTGCTGGACGAGAACCTGTTTGCACGAGAACCTGCCACGATGGCTGCAAGGAGGCTTGGTAGAGCCTTCCTCTCCCCCTGCTTCACCCCTGAGAGCACAGCATGTGCCAGAGTGCTCAGGGGCCCTGACTTACCCATGCCCATGACCTGGGCTGGCAGCATCTGCCTGGGTGCGGGCTGGGCGCTGGCACGCAGGGGCACGCTGGCGGTGGGGGTGCGGATGATGCCCGCCTGTGCCGGGCGGCTCATGGCGCTGGCTGCGGGCGCGCAGCTCACCCTCGCGGCAGGGGCTGGACCACCCCAGTCTCCAGAGGCCATGGTGGGCCGAGGGGTACTGCTACCCATCATTCCTGCACGAAAGCCAAACAGTCAGGCCCTGGCACACAGTTCACAACAGCTTCAGCAGCTTGACTGCTGAGGGGACTGTGTTCAGCCATGGCACTCTGGCACACTGCCCCAGGGCTGCCCCTCCAGACGTGCTGGGCCCCAGCACCATGCCTCACTGCCTAGGCAGGGGTGGGTACTGCACGGCAGGAGGCTGCAGCAGGTGCTGAGGGTGTGCAGAGAGCCCTGGCTTCCTTCCTCAGGAAATGAGCCACGTTTGCTGGTGTCTGTCAGGGCTTCACTTTCCAAGCACCAAGTGAGAACCCAGGGCTGAGGAGCAGCCTGTCACCACTGCGCAGGCTTACAAGTTAGGACTGAATTCAAACTCCTGTTCTGCAAACACCTTCTGGTGAGACCTCTGGCTCTGGATGCAGGCATCTGAGCCCTGGGGCTCATCCAGGCAGTCTGAGGCCCATGCAGGGAAATTACCCAACAGCAGCTTTCCAAGAGAGGCTGAAGCTTACCATCAGTTACCGTCAGTGGAGGGGAAGTACTCCTACACCTACTGCAAACGGCACTCTTTATTTACACTGAGAATACACAGAATGTTGCACTGCCAGCAGCCAAACCCCAGCCCCAGCCCCAAAATCCCCCCTCCAAAGCCAGTCATTCACAGCATCTCTGTGCTTCAGCTTGAGACAGCCAAGAGAGCAGACAAAGGTCTAGATCAGACTGGACTCCTGGTCTCTCCACTTGCACTCTGCAATGTCCCTAAATGCATACATGACCAATTTTCACTCCTCAGCTCAATGTTTGGTCATGGCCCAGGAGAAAACCTGTGTGAGCAGGGGCCCTGTGTCAGCTGCTGCACAACTGCTTCCTTCCTTGTGGCAGCATCAGATCTGTTCCATTTGTGTGCCATCTCCACCAGCTGACATCAGTGCTGTGCTGGAGCACACAGAGCAGCACAGATAACACCCCAATGGGTATGCAGAAGATGAGTAACACCCTTTAGTATGCACACGGGAGCAGGAAAAGTAGTAGGACACCTGGAATGCCACGAGCTGACCTCTGTACTGCTTGCACGGGGCCGGGCAGTGAGGCTGTGCTGACACTGATGCAAACCAAACATAAAAGGGGGAAACTGCTCTTACCTGTGCTGCTGCTGCCCAGAGCTCCTTGGCCTCCCATCATCCCTTCAGTCCTGCCCATCAGCCCCGGTTGCGGGATCACCGAGTAGGGGCTGCTGGCTCGGATGGGTGGGAAGCTTCCTGCGCCTGCTGGGTTCTGCAGTGTGACGTCAAGTGGCAAGTTCTGGTTTGGCAGCAACCTGCCCAGTTGCCCTGCTCGGGGGTTATTAAAAGCTACACAGGAGGAGTAAAGCAAAAAGCAAAGTTACAAGAATGAACACTTGCTGGGAAGCAAGATGAGCCCAGGTTATCTGCTAGACACCACCCACCCACCACCCAGCCCCATCTGAGGAACAGCCCTCCCTGGCACTTCAGTGTGAACTTCAACATGGAACACTGACACTGCCCCAGCTGTGGTGTGCAGTTCCAGGACTCAGAATGCTGCAGTTTAACTGACAGAAGAGGCACCACAGTGGAACACCCCTGTGTGCTGTGCACACCATGCCAGCGACCCACACACCAGGGCTGCCATGGCATGTGGATGGCAGCCCCAGGCAGACTGCTAGCAATGAGTTCCATTTTCAAAGTTTTCCAGCATAACCTGTACCCTGAAGAAGCCACCAAAAGGAAGGACAGATTGAGCCCATTCGGATTCTGCAGCCCCTTTGGACATCTCCCCCTGAAAGTCTTTGCACAGTTTTGGTCATTAATAAAAACAGCTCTCCTGATTCCACAGCAGCAGAGCAGTGCTCCAGAATCAGAGCTCTGGTAAACAGAATTGTGCCTGGTAGCACCTGTCACCTTTATCTGTGTCCTCCTGCTGGCATGCTCTGTGCTGCTAAAGCAGCCTCTGCAGAGCAAACTGCAGCACACCCCAGGAAAGGGAGCTCCAGATCCCACAGGCAGCACCAGGCTCAGCTGGTCTCTGGGCACTGTGCCAGTGCATGAAAGGTTCCCATGTGTGCACACAAGTGGGCCTCCAACACCCACCCAGAGTCTGTAGATCCACCTCCAACCATAGCAGCACAGCATATGAAATTAATTCACCATCCCTGGGAAATGACTTGCAACTCCCTGACAGCTTTCCTGAGGAGTCTCTGGCACAGCAGTGTCCACACAGCAACTTCTGCTCCAGAGAGACCATCCTAAGGGCTTCAGAGGCACAGGATGGCCTCCTGCCTCGTGCTGCTCAGCCCCTCACACTGGCAAGCAGGAAGATATCAAATCCAAGCATCGCTTCCTGAGCAACACCAATAACAAAGGAGGATTTGAGGCTCTGTAGCAGTTTTAATGGGATTTTAAGCATTTATTATGCATAGGAATATTTGCACTGGTGTGGTCATTTCTAGTAATCTGAACTCCTCTCCAAGTGCCAGGGAGTTATTTCAGTGCCATCAGAACGGCTCAGCGCTGAGCCCTGTGTGTGTGCAAGCAGAGGACAGAGGCTGCCACCCTGGCCCCCAGCAGCAGACAAGGAAGCAGAGGCCTCTTGTGCTGTGCTCCTGAGCGATGGGAGGTGGCCAGACTCGGGTCCTGCTCGCTCTGCTGGAGAAGCAGCATCTCAGGGCCCATTGTTAGCTAATGAAGGCAGGGAACAGTCAGTTCTAAATGACTCAGCTGAAAGCCACAAATTCAGACCGAACCTGGGCATTCCTCTCCACCACATACCTTCTGTTCGTCTGGTGGCTTTACAAGAGGACTCTTTCTCACCCCTAGAAAAGACTCTCTCATCCCTGTCACTGCAAGAGTTGCTGGAAAGGAGTCATCTTCATCACACCAAAACCTCCTGCTGCCTATGTCTAAACCCTCCCAACAGCAGGGTCACCTGTGGCTGCAGCTGGGGACATTCCATCTCTTTGGAGGGTGCCCTTTAAGGCTCCTCCTAAGATACCAGTTCCAGGGTGCTCTGCCCATCTGGCGTCATCTCTGTGTGTGTGCCAAAGCAGGATGACCGCAGATGGCGCTGTCACCACACGGGACTAAGCCAGGGCCAGCTGTGCCATCACACAGCACCAGCTCAGGGCCAGAAGCTCCCCGGCTGCCATCACACAAGTCAGACCGTGATGAGGAGGTCCCTGACTATCTCATCATCCAAGAGCAGACCAGGACAAGCAGCTCTCCGGTTTCTCCCAAGGGCACCATGACCACTGCTTCGGGGGTTCACAGGGTTGGCCTAGACACACACAGAAGGTGGACTCACTGCTCTGTGAAATCCTCATTGCTGGTTTCTGGGTGGCCACAGCCGTGCTGGGGCTGCTGTCACTGGTGAGTTGCATGAGGTCGTTGATGATGGCTTGCTTGTCCACCGAGCCCGCAGGCACGCCGGGGCGGCTGTCTGGGAAGAGCTGGGGCAGCTGGCTGTTCTGCAGGTCATCCAGGATCTCCTCTAGGTTATCCAGCTCACTGCCAGGCTGCAACACAAACCACACCCCCCTGCAGGTCACCATCAGGGTCCATGTCCCACAGCCACAGTGCCCAGGCTGGCTTTGGGGGCCTCTTGCAAGGAGTGCACCATGGAGAAAGCTCAAATGGTTGTTGGAAGAGGACTGAGCAGGCTCCCCGGGGCTCACGTGCCTTGTGTTTGGGGAGCCCAGTGCAACACTGGCACTCTCTTAAAGCCCTGGCATCGGGCTGTGAGGATTCACACAACCACACCTCGGGAAGAATGGGGATTCTCCCTGTACCCAGTGCTGGCAGCAGGGACCACTGGGCAGGCGAAAGGAGCCAGCCGTGACGAAGATGAGTTTATGGAGGTGCAAGCAACACTCCTTCAGCACAGTCATGCCTCTGCTCTCTTTATGGTTGACTAAAAGAAGAACAAAGCTTCATGGCTACAATTCCCTGTGCCTCTCTTCGTCTCATTCCAAACCTTCACCTGAAGAACACGGCAGGAGTAAACTGGCAGGAAACATCTCAGTGAGGCTCTATAAAGTAAAAGCAATCAGCTAGTCACTAGACTTAGGAATCTACTCTGCTCACTTCTCTACAGTGAGACAAAAGAGAGAGATGTAGGCACATGCAAGTCAACAGAAAATCATCATGAAATAAAAACTGGGGAAAAAATTGAGTCTGCCCTTTGCTGACTCCAGTACTGACCTGCAGGCTGTGCTCAAATCTGGGTTTTTACAGCTTCTCTGTCTATAAACCTTCAGAATTAAAATCTTCTATCTGGAAATGATTACAAGCAAATTCTCTGATCCTAAACCTTTCAACAGGGTGAAACTCTTCAGGGCAATGACTGCCAACAGGCAGTCCAGTCCCAGTTACCAAGGCATGCAGTAAACATCTCACAGCAGCATTTATACCCCAAATCTGCCCCACATCAGCTCCTCTGCTAGGAAATGTGCCATGACAGACGGGGCAGAGGGCAAGCAGCCAGCCCTGATGATGGGGAACTGAGAAATGACACTATGGAGGTGCCCACAAGCAAAACCCATCTGTGGTGCAAAGGAGGAAGGAGTTTACTCCATCAAGCGGCAGCACGTGGGAGAGGCTGGTGTTACTGGAAATGAAGAATCAGAGAACTGGGAGAGATTTAAAGCCTCGAGGCAAAAATCAGTCTCTGTGACTCCCTACATGGGTCCCTAGGGAAAGTGACAGAACATTCACAGTTTCCCTGGGCAGCTGGTTTCAGCCCTCTTACCATCGTTACAGTTCCAGTTTTCTTCCTCAGTGTTTGTATGTTGCAGGGTGCTTGGGGGTATCTTTTTGGTATCTTTTATAATTCAGAATATTAAATATTCTGGCTACTGCAATTATTTGTTTAAATGTCCATGTAAAAAAAACCCAAGGCCCCAAGTCAAAGCAAGAGAACACATCCAGCCAAGTGTGTCAGAAAGCGCAGTCCTCAAGATGCTCTTAGGTGGCAAAGAAAAGCCAAACACAGCAGAGGAGCTGCCAGGACACAGCTGCACAACCTCTCTCTTCTGGCTTAACACAAGCAATGCCCAGGATTCCATCTTTATCCCTTGATGAGGTTCTCAGCTGCAAATGCTTTGGGGCAGATGTAGCACTAACACCAAACTGCCATACTGGCCTAAGTCCTGCCAGCCCCACCCTCCAGGGGCACCAGGTGTGCAGAAAGCTGCATCACAGTGTTCGCTTGGTTGTCCCTGCAGGATTTCTCCTGTCTTTCTGTTCTCTGTTGATGGTCTATGCTGAATTCCCTGTAAATAGCAGGCACACCCTTGGCTCCCTGTCAAACAATTATTTGTCATGAATGAAACGAAAAGAGGCCTGATAAGGTGCTGTAGCATGAGAGGACCCTTGTGGTGCACACAGTTTCAAGATCTCCAGGCAAGGTGATCACTACCATCTGCACCCCACACCAAGTGCTAGAGGCCAGCAGATGAACCATGCCTAGAAACCTCTGCACAGAACACAGGCTCCCTGCCAGGCACCAGCAGGCACAGAAAGGCAGATTCAGAGTTAGCTGCTGACAGAACCTGCCTGCCCTGCTGAAAGGCAGTGCCAGCTCCTGAAGCTGGCTCTGCAGAAGTTGCTATGTCAAAGCCTGGCTTCCGCGGGCTATGAAGGGCTGGATAAGGTCCTAAACTCTCCGGAGATCCACCAGGGGCAGTGCCCACGGCTTGCACCGAGAGCCTGCACTCTGAACTTCACAGGTGGACACCTTTCCTCTGCGACAGAGAACTCTTGGTGCTGACGGCAGGCAGAGCGCCCCCGGCAGGCACTTCCCATCCTCTCCCCCACAGCTGCCTTAGCTGGAACAGCCCTGGAGCCTGACAACCATCATCCCACCAAGGGAGGGAGAGGTGGCACTGGAAATTCTCTGCCACCTGAGAAAGGCTTCCTGCTGCTGGCTGCTCTCTGCAGAGGCCGTGCTGAACGCACTACCTAGAGGGCTGCTATTTTTAGTGTAGCGGAGTGCTTCAAAGCATTTCCTGCCCGAAGTCACACCAGAAGCAAAAGGAGACAACGTCATGGCACTGCTGGCTCCCAGCACCCCAGAGCCAGCCCACGGCAGCTTCCACAGAATCTGCAGGCTGGTGACCATTCCTTAAAAACACAGCTCCCTGGGGAGCAGAGCTTTAAATAAACCTGCAAAGAGGTGCTCCAGCACACGGATCCTCTGCATTAGGGAGGAAGAAGGGGGGAAGGACACAGAAGGATGGAAGAATTTAGCACATGAATCTGTGTTTTGCTCTTGTACTAAATAGTTCCAGCTTTGATCTAAATTTAGGCAACAAGCACTTCCTGTGGGAGACATCTCCAGAACTGAAGAGTTTTTCATGCTAAATATTTCCAGTGATTTTCTAATTGGGGTAAAGTGGTTACTTGTTTAAAGGCCTGGCCTTTGGCTGGATAAATGCTGACATTATTTTATATTCCCCACCATTTCCTCTGCTGCTCCACGCTGGACTCCTGTTGATTCAGCTCCAAGTCCCACTGCATTTTAAGTAGGTTTTAAAGCTCTATTTACAACTGAAGGGAGCCACAAAAGCCCCTCTGTCACTCCCCAGCAGCCTTTCATCACAGCAGCAGGGCTGGTTTCTCCTGAGGAGCCCCAGCCCTCCCCACTCTGCTTGACTCCTGCACCTGCTTCGTGCTGCTCTGAGCTGCCCCATCCCCAGGATCTTCCTGCACCCTGGGTTCTCTCTCTTCTGGGAGACAACCTCTGTCTTCACACTTGAGGCAAGGGCGATGCATCCACAGCCCATGCTCTAAGCCCCTCAAATCCTACCCCTGACCTCAGAAACACAAAGCCCAAAACCAAGCAGACTGTTCACTTCCCGAAGGTCATGGCACTGGGGATCTGCTTCTCAAGCGGCTGCAGACGTTGCAGTCCCTCCTCCAGGGTTACTCTTCTCACTGAGAGTGAGACCCTCACAAGCCAGTCTATGTTCCCTGTCAGCTCCACAGAGATCACTGAAGAGGAAATTTTCATCCTGTTAGAAAATCAGTTCTGAAGGAGTAAATCACCTGCAAGCCTTCCTTTTGATCTACTTGGAGAATTGAGATGATTACCAAATTCTATGTTTTTGGCCAGGTTCAAGTCCCGAAGGCTGGGGGATCTCTGCCTTCATCCCAGTGCTGTCCTCAATGTGTAGGATCTGAGCTGGAACCAAAATCTATTTTAACAGTTCACTGCTGCCAGTTTGCTATGGGTTTCCTGCCCTCTGTGTCTCCAGCCTAGCAGAGCACAGCACCCTCTGCAGACAGCGCAGCACAGCTTGGAGCTGAGCAATCAGGCTGGAGGAGCAGGCCCTATAGGAATGGATGGGATCTGGTTCAGCTGCCCTCAGAGCATGGCAAGGACTGAAAACTAACAACTGCTCATGCAGCTGGCAACAGCTGGCAAAGTGTGGAGCCTCTTGGGTGACAGAGACCTAGGCAAGGCTCAGCTGCAGTGGACCCTTTGGCCTCCCCACCACTCAATCCCAGCATTACCCATCTCC
Organism: Semnornis frantzii; assembly: GCA_013399775.1. NCBI lineage: Eukaryota > Metazoa > Chordata > Aves > Piciformes > Ramphastidae > Semnornis > Semnornis frantzii. The sequence continues at coordinate 302,463 of VWYK01110691.1, read as the reverse complement.
TCCAAGCAGAACCTGTTCTTTACACAAGGTGATGGGCCACAACTTAGGAACACAACTGGAAAACTCGAAGGTGGATTCCAAAAGCAGGTCAGAGCCTCAGGAAATTGCTCTTGGGGAAGCTGGATGGTGCCAATGCAGGCTTAGAACATCTCATTCACACACACCTCCCAAACCTCTTACCTGTTCATTGGGCTCAAAGCTTATCTCCTCCTTCTCTGTCCTCATAGCCATCAGCTTTGTGCTGGCAGAGGGTTCGGTCTTGCTGTCCAGCCGCTCCAGCTTGGGGGGCATGTCTGGTAAGCCAACATCTTTAGTATCATCTTTATCTAGCAAGTAGCGGAGTAGTGCATTATTATTCTTCTTAGGACTGGCTGGCTCCTGTTTGACAGTCACCTCTGAACCAGGAGCTGTGCTGCTGGACTCCTGGCTCAGCTCTTTGCCTGTGGCCTCTGCCGTGAGCTTGGCCAAGTCCACAGGAGAGCTGCTGTCCTGCAAGAGTCTGTGCAAAATTTTATGCTTCTCCTTGAGTGAGGTTCCGTGTGCCGAACCAGACCCAGGCAAGCCTCCCGTGGAGTCCTTGCTAACATCTGCCATGGTGCTGGACAAAGGCGAAGGCTCCATCTGATCCGATTTGGTGGTCAGCAGCTGCAAGAGCTTTGTCTGGCTTTTTCCATCGTGCAGTTTGTTCTGTCCATCAGGCCTGTCGCCACCGGCCGCTGGCGGCACGCTGCCATCGCCACCATCCTTCTGCTCTGCCGAGTGGCAGCCGCCCTCCACCGGCCCAGTGGTGCCCTCTGACTGCTCCCCATACAGCCCAAAGCAGTCTTTAGAGTCCAGGCTGCCCATCTTGCTCAGCTGGGGAGGATTCATGTTCACAGGGGAATTTTGCAGGTTTCCCATTTTTAGGTCAGGTGAAGCCAACGAGGACCCCAGGGCGACGCCGTGGCCCTCGCTGAGGGCCTGGAGTGCGTTCAGGGAGCTGTTGGTGTAGTTATGGCTGTTTCCTGTGCTGCTGCAGACTCCCACCGGCGAATGCAGGCTCCCGGCGGGGGAGAACTGGCTGGGTGGGACTCGGGGGCTTCCTGCCACTCCAGGGCTCACACGATGCCTTGGGGAAAGCATCGAGTTTGGCTGCCCTGGGGTCATACCAGGGCTGTTCTGTGAGGGGCTGTTCATTTTTAGTGCATAGTTACTACCCTGAGGAGTGGATGCTTGTATGCTTGACACATGGTTGATTCCCCCTGACCCACCAAACCTGCCTGCTGGCATTCCCATTTGTTCCTTTGGGCCATTTATGGCAAAACTTATATTGCTACTGATGGTCATATCCTGACCTGGGGTCCCACTGCACATGGCCTGATGGGCAGGGCTGCTGGAGCTAATTGGGTTCAGTATCTTCCCCATTCCTTGTCCAGTCAAATCCTGATTCATTCCACAGACATTCTGTTCTCTGTGTGGCAAGGGGTAGAAAAAAAACCTGTTAGCAAATATGACAGTGGCAAACTTGCAATAACACCACAGGAAAAGAAGCAACCTCCCCAGCCTCACCCTAAAATACCAAACACACCCACAGGTAAAAGCAGAAGGACAACCTGCAGCTCTTGACATGTCACAGGTGAGCAGCATGGTTTCAGCAGCCCATTGGCAAACCAGTGGGAGAGAGGAGGACCAAAAGGATGTCTCCCTGGCATGGCAGCCACCAGACATGGAGAGGTTACAACCTCAGACTCTGCCCTGAGCGTGTCTTTGCAACTGGGCCAGAGGTAGTTCATGGAGCTGGCAGAGATGCCAAGTAACACGTGTCCCAGGCACAGCCATGCTTCACAGGCCAGCTGTGTCCAGCTGTTTGCTGCTTTCTGCATTCCCACGTGTTAGCTCCACAGCTCCCCTGGAGCAGGCTCCCTGCCCATCAGTTCAAGCCGAAACGGTCCCATTTCTGCACTGCCAGAGCATTTTGATGCTGCTGCAAAGCAGCATGGGAGCCAGGAGGACTCCTGGATGCTGCCTTGGAATGAGAAAGCTCTGTCAGCTGCCCTCCTGCAGGGGCCTTCAGGAGAAGAGGAGGAGAAAGGAAAAACCCACAGACTCAGAGATGGACGCTGTAAGACAGGAAACAGAAGAGAGACAGACAGAGAGAAAAAGCTCCTGTGAGAGCACCTGAGGGTCACTTCTCCCTCACTCAGTGGATGTTAATTGGTTTACAGCAGGATGCAATCCACTTCTTACTTCTGTGCTCAATCTCAATCAGAACTACCAGAGATATTCCCAAATGCTAAAAGCTATAAAAGAGACAGAGTCAAGCAGATTAGGAAGGGACAAAATGAGGTTCTGAGGAAAATCAAACCAAACCCAAATACTAATGGAACATCCCTAATATGAGCCAGAAGCCATCCCTGTGGGCACAGCAGACATGCAGCCAAACCTTCCACTGTGCTACAGCAGAAGTGAAGGACTGGAGCACACTGGAACTCCTGACTCTGCATCCAGTCCCTTAGGTGCAAAGGCAAACATGAAGAGCTTTAACCCTGACAAGGTGGATTTTAAACACCTACTACATCCACAACAGCACCAATGTTCTGCTAACACCCAGAGGTACCTACAGCTACCAGTTCTAACTTAACGGGGCTTGTTTAAGTTTAAAGCTCAGCAATTCCTAACTTCCAAGTATGTTCAGTAGCCTGCAGAGAGCAGATCTCAGACAGTTTTTGGCTGGGCCGATCTCCACATTGACAACCTCTTTGAAATGGTTTCCCTTTTAATTCCATTCAGAGTTGTTTTCCTCCTCTCAAAAAAGTGATACTGTGGATGCAGGGGAACAGCAGAGTCATTAAAGTCAGTAAATAAACCTGAGACAACATTGACACGAAAATAGCAGCAGCAGCAAGTTCATTCAAACTGTGCTGAAGCTGTGAGCTCAGTGATTCCTTACCCTTGACCTGAAGGTGCCTGTGCCTCTGCACATACTACTGGCAGTGGTGGCATTCCCAGGATGGGCCAAGGGAAAGCCACCGCCCCAAGCACCAGCAAAGACAAGGAATGAAGAGAGCCAAGGAATTAAAAGCAGTGGTTTGTGTAAAATGCCATTCCAAGGACCACACCACACTCCGTAGGGAGTGCCCAAACCCAGCAGCAATTCATCTGCCAGGCCCTTTCAGATTTAACACCATGTGGAAGCTGTCTGATGGCCACTGGGCACAGCACAGGAAAATACATTCTGAACTCAGGAGTGTGTGATCCAAACTTTTTCAAGTGTGAGGCAAGCTGGTGATGAGGAGGTCCAGCAGGCCACTTCTGAATCCTCACCTGATCGTACAGCCCCCAGCCACTGACTTGGTTTCACACCACCAGCTGTAGCTCAGCTGAACACCCACCAGCCTAAGCCACCCTCGTGGCACTTCTGCAGCTGCCTGTCTGTGCAGGGATGTGCCAAAGCAGTCAGGGTTACCTGTGAAGCATGTGCAGGGAGATGACGAGCTGGGGCTCGCTGGTGGTCTGGGAGCGGATGAGCTTGCTCTTGGTCTGGGCAGAGACGATGGTGCCGTCAGACAGTGAGAAGCGATACATGGGGCTGAAGGCCAGGCCCTGCCGCAGCACTGCAGGCAAGGAGAACAGGGTTACAGCACCAGGAACAGGGAGAGTGCTGAGCTGCTTAGCAGTTGCTGCTCTAACCCGGCAGTGACAGCACAGACACTGTGCTACGGCGCAGAAACCAACCAGACAGAACCCAGTGAAGAACCAGGATGTGTTGGTACAAAGGACCTTGCGTACAAGGGTGAGCTGAACACAGAGCACAGACACTGAGGGGTCAGGAGCAGGCCAAGAAGTCCTTGTGCCCATGTCCCTTTTCATCCTGTATGTGTCTGCCTCCTTTTGCCCTTTTCCCCAGGTGTCATCCACCCCATGATGATCAACAGAAATGCCCTGAGCTTCTGCATCATCTGCTCCCATTAGCCTGCTCAAGTCACCTGGTCACAGCTACTCTCCCTACTGCTTTAGCTGAGTGAGCACATAAAGCAAGATTAGAAATGAGAACAGGGACAAGGGATTATTAAATTTAACAGAAGTACAGAACTAAAGAGCATCACTAAGTGACAAACACAAATATTGCTAAGCCCAAAGCAGGCTTTGCTGCCCTCCCGAGCACCAGACCTGGCTGCATCTCAGCTCTGGCCTTCACTCCACTGCCCATGCTCTCGGGCCTGAAGCTTTCAGTGTAATTCTGAACTTTGGCAAATTCAGTTCTTTAACTTCTGTAGACCGATGTGATGTGGAAACCAAGTTAGGGGAGAGCAAATCCTCACACATTTGTCCTACTGCTCCCTTCCTGCCACTGATTCCAGTCCAGCTCCCAGGCCAGGCGCTGCCACATTAGGACTGCAGAGAGGGCAGGAGGGCAGCCCCTCAGAACTCTGCTGTCACTGCCCAGGGAAAGAACAGGACTGGAGCCCTAGGGGTACTTGGAACTTCCTACTTCTGCACACACACACACACACACACTGGTTGTGGTTTCAGTTTCACTGTGGCTTTTTTGTTAATTAATAATTCTTGTCTGATCTGCACCCACAGGCTGTCAGCACTCCCTGGACAGGCCAATGCAGGGCTTGCCCAGCCTGGCTTTGCTGCAACCTCTGCAGCACCACCAGATCCTTAGCCTGGTAGGGCTGGCTGCCACAGCTTCCCTCCCCTGCCCCCCCCCCCCCCCCCGCCAACATAT
>VWYK01110691.1:251667-297743 GCA_013399775.1 Semnornis frantzii | reverse complement strand
CCCCCCCCCCCCACTGCTATACATTGTTCTGCCAGGGTTTAAAGTATTATTTAGGCAGTGAGAAAACAGGAAGCACAATTTAAACAACCAGAAGGGGTTTTTCAGAGAAAAAAAATGTAAAGAAAAACAAACCCCTACAACTGTGAAAGAATCCGGAGGCAAATGCCACTGCTGGAGCTGCCATTGTTCCAGCTTAACCTCTGGGCACCGTGGGGCCAGAGCTCTGAACTGCACCATATCCACACCAGGAAATTCCAGCACTCAATGCCAACAGGATACAAGTGAAATCTCAACTTAAATCATTCTCCAAATGAATTCTTTAAGCAAACAAGAATGCTTCCCCATTCCTTTGCAGGAAGTGCTGCTTTTCTGACCCTGGCCAATAAAAACTTGTCACAGATGCTGCACTTTATGCTGAGTGTTAAGTTGAAAGCCTTGTGAGGTTTACTGCTCACCAAGCCAGAGCTGACATTGGTTCACACTAATGACATGCAGGAGACCATCACTTTCCTGGACGCTGCAGCAGAAACTCCTCAATCCCTTCTGGCACAGGCAGGTCCTTACCTGAATCTCCTCCCTAACACCCTGCTGAACCTCACTTGCACACCACCTTCCACAGCTGGGTCTGAAATCTCAGCACGAAGCTGTGCACTTCCAGCACTCCTCCTGTATGGACCCCAAAACTGCTCTCTAAAATATGATGGCATTCCTGTGTCCACACTCCCAAAATGAAACCTGAAGGCTTTATGGCAGCAGGACATTTAAAGAACATTTCACTACTGTTGCATGACTGAGGTCTCTTTGTGTGTGTTTGGTGGAATCATTTGGGACTCCAGCTCCAGCTTACCTTCCAAGACAGCCTGCCAGCTGCTGAAGGACCACAGCAACCACTCGTACAGGCCAGCTGCAAACTCGGGTCTACAACTTCAAGCCCAGAGAATGATGCTCCTGCACTGGAAATGCTCCAGTCACTCCCTGCTGGCCTGAAGAACTTTCCTGCAGGCTCTGAAGGGTTATTTGGGTTTAACACTGCCTGGAACTGTATTGCTAGAACCAGGAGCATCAGGGGGTCATTGAAAATCCCCACCCAGTCACAACCACAGAAACCTCTCGGGAACCTTTCACAGCACAGGGCTCTCACACCTTACCTACCACAACCCTGGCTGAGTAGATGTGCATCCTACAACACCTATCAGCTAAGTGAAGAAGAACAACAAAGGCTTCCAGTCAGAGAAGAGCTGCCCCTTTGGTTTCCCACAGGAACTGTGACAACAGAAGTTCATTTTTGCAAAGAAAAGGAGCACAGGGCAGTCAACGGCAAGGGGTGAGCTGAGGCTCTGAAGAACCATGGGCCATGAATGTTTTGGTGGGCAACACACAGAGGTTTTCCTTTCTGAAATAACTGCAATGGTTTGAGGATGTAGAGCAGCCTCCAGTATGGCACACTGTAACCAGCAGCAAGACACAGCAGGCAGGACAAAGGTGCAAAACTTCTCCAGAGATATAGGGAAAGCAGCTCAAGAAAGGGACTGGCAGCAGCTCCTGACTGTTCCATGAGAACGTAACAAAGAGAACACAACCAAGAGATGCAAATGAGAAAGTTTAAACACAGCAAGTGCCAAACCCCTGCCAGCTCACCTTCCTGGTGATGCCTCTTGGCAAAAGAGAGTTCTCCCTCGTGCTGTGAATGGAACCTCTGAATGCACCTTCTCACCAAATCCTCCCAGCCAGGCTTCATGGCTGCTCGCATGGTACTCGTGTCCAGGGAAGTTATTTTGCCTGATATGAGAGAAAACATTTATTAGAGCGGCTTCCTCCTTGGGGGCAAAACAAAAACCCAGGAAGACACAGCCCTCCAGTGAACAGTACCTTGCAGATCCTGGCGAGTAGTGAAGCTCTCTGATGAAGGCAGAAGTGGTCTTTCCTTCATTGGAGCTCTTCTTGCAACACAGATCAAGCAAGACTGCAAATCTTAGAGAGAAGAACTACTTCAGGAATTTATAGAGAAGGAGATTTTGTTTCCATGAAGAATTCAGAAATGCTTTTAACAAATTCTTGAAGTCTGAAGACCAGAAGGGCAGATTTTGTACTGAGAAGAGCACATCTTCAACTTTGTACACCTGCATTATTTCCTACATGAACCAAGACAGGAGAGCTGGGTTTGCTCTCTGGTTTAGAAGCAGTGATGAGGGATCCCAGTACAGCTCATCATTATTGGCAGGGGTTTCTGCATGGACCTGCAACAGCTGCACCTCTCAGGACGTGAGGAACAAGGATACAGGAGCACACTTCAACACTCACCACTCCATGCCTGCTGAGCCACTCCTCCGATACAGGCCCCACTGCTTCTTGTCTCTGAGAAAGCAGCTTCACAATGACCCACTTTTACTTATCAAGACACTAAAACACAATCTGAGGAAATTTATCTGCTGAAGCTGTAGATGACAAAGGAAGCAGCCAACCACAACTGTCTTCACATTCTAAGAACTGAAAAAATTGTCCATTGAAAATTTCCTGCCAGTCAGCTCTGACTCTGTAACGGTACAGAGCCAGGGGACCTCCTTAAGGGGTGCTGAGGTTCTCCCCTTTCCAACTAGGTTAACAAAGAGGTGCAAGCAAGTGGACATGCTGCTGGTCCAAGAGGGAAGATCACTCCTGTAGCTACATGTAAAAGGACAAACTCCCAGTTGGAGTTCACTGTACCAGCTGCACCGAAACTGCTGACCCTCACGAAGACACTATCTGGGAACACAGGCTGCAGGTGGTCATTACCTTCCCCATCCTCCTTGAAGGAATTTGGTTGAGAAACAGCAAAGCACTGCATAGTTTCGTATTTCTGGTGTGCTTCCTGGCTGTCATGGCCCTCCTCAGAGTCAGCAAGGGGCTTCACCAGCATGCGGCAGTTGAAGGTGTGGCTGTTCCGCCTGGGAGTGTCTCCAGACCAGGATCCCCCATTCACTGTGCAAAGCAGAGGGCAGAGTCAGAGCCAGCGGGCACAGCCACCTCTGTTGCCCATCACAGCACACTGACCAGGCTCAGGACACCAATCCACAGTGATACCAGAGCCTCCAGCAGCACTGAACAAGGCTGTCGGGTTTGAAGGGCATGGCTGCTTTGTTCGGCTTTCAGTGCTTTGGTCAAGGCACTCAATGCAGCAGAAAAACAGGATGGAAGAGTAAGGGCCAGTGGATGCAAAGGTGACATCCCAGTGAAAGGCTGCTGGGCAGATCCAGGTAATTTCTGTGCATGGAAGAAAGAAGGCAGCATGCAGGCTCTGTCTAGAGAGCGTAGAAGGGATCGACACAAAGCAGAGAGCAGTATTGTGTGAGGATCTGTGTCCAGGTTACAAAGGGCAAGGACAGGAGCTGCTGTGCACCTCGGAACCAGGAAGCAATACAGCTGGAAATGCAGGGAAACAGCTCCAGCAGGGCAGACTGAAGGGATGGGAGTCATCTGGGTGCAGCAATGGATAAAACTAAAGCCTAACACTCTGCTTAAGACAAGTAAAAAAGGAAACACAATCCTGAGAGGCACAAATACAGATACTGGACGCCAGTCAGAGGCAATTAATGTAACACTACATATAGGAAGAGCAGGGCTGTGTTTAGAATACTTTCCACTTGCCCTCTTCAGTAATAAAGAGCAACAAAGGCAGCAGTTTGTGGGGGGTTAGCCACCTGCACATTTGATTCTTCAGGGGTTTGCAAGTGAAGCAATGAAAAGCTGCAGTGAAAGGCACAATGCTCTGTAAAGTGCTGTAAGCAAAGGAGGTGCCCAGCACTGAGTCTGCCTTCCCAGCTACTCCAAAAACCAATGATATTAACATCAACCAAAACAAGCTGCAGCCAACACAAACAGCTTTTGAATGAGAAGGGTAAAGACTGGTGAAACTAAACCCACCCAAACAGAAACACTAGTATCACGGGTGTCCTGATTTTTCTCTTCTGTTCCCCCTTTTTTGGACCATTCCTGGGATAACTGGCCCAGAGAGAGAACTGAGAGGTCACACAGCTAAGTCTCTGTTGAGTCCCTCTGGAGCTGCCTTACAAACATCAGCTAGCAGAGTTACTAAGAGTAACCTCCACGAGGCAGAGCCTGACAGGAGTGGAGGATGATGCTGAAAACAGTGTGCATCACTCATGCAGCCTGCAGGGACAGAAGCAACAGCTGAGTGCCCCCCCAGCGAGACTGCAAGCAGCAGGAGGACGTCAGCTGCTGATGTCAAAGCTGAGTTATGACAGCAGGGCTGAAGAAGTGATGGTCTCACCTAAGGACTTTGGCAGCAGGATTTTGACAAACTCATTGTGGTCCCCCACGTGCAGGATGCTGTAGATGCTCGTGTTCATCAGCTCCTCCTGGTTGTACCTCAGGTACTGCGTCACATTCTCAGACACAAACACCACATTGCCTTCAGGGTTCACTACGAAGAAGAACCCATCTAGAGCCTGGTGGGGAGCAGGGCAGAGAGGAACACAATGCCAGACAATCAGGTTAACCACGAGGTACCCAGAAAATGAACTCCCCTTCAGAAGCCACAGTTGGGTCTTCCTTCATTCCCCCCAGGTCTTACACCTCTGCTGGCACCAGCAAAGGGCACCTCTCAGCTCCAGCACCCACTCCTGCAACCAGCAGTGCAAAGCACAGAGGGTGAACACCTTGCACAGAAACGAGCCCCACAGATGGGAACAAACCAACCCCCTGTGCCCCAAGCCAACCAGCAAACACCACGGAAGAGGCTGCAGCCTCTCTGCCTGCCTATGAGCCTAAGCAGGGATCTTATTTCTGCCTTCAGCCACCCAGCAGAAGGCTGTAGGGAAGACAGAGGCAGGTTCTATTCAGAGGTCCACAAGGGAAGGATGAGATTCAACAGAGAGGTTTTAAGACAGGAAATTTCATGAAGATATCAAAAAATAATTTCATCACAAAGGTGGCCAGATAAGGGAAGAGGCTGCCCAAGGAGGCTGTGAAATCTCCTTCCCCAGAGATATTCAGCCCTTGGCTGGACTCAGGCCACTTACTACAGTCAGACCTGTTGGCAGGAGATGGAACCAGACAAGCTCCAGAGGTGTTTCCCCAATGACTTAATGACTGCCAGAGGGGAGGCACAGTGAGAGCTCAACAGGAGCAGGGCAGCTCAGCCAGTGGTTACCAGATGCCTTCCTTGCTCTAAAGCACCCAAAGAAACTTAAAGCCCAGACCTCTCCTGTGCCTCTGCGACTCGAGATACCGAGGGCTTTACTGCTTCTGTCAACCACCAGGAATTCCAGCCTCTGACTTCGGTTTCCATAGAACCATAGAATGTCAGGGGCTGGAAAGGACCTCGGAAGATCATCTGGTCCAGCCAGATCCATCATTGCTTCCCTTTTGTTTCTGATCATTCCTGGCTCCTCCTGTTCATTCTCTTTCTTTGGAGAGCTCCCCGCGGGCTTTCCAACATCCATTACATTCGCCTGCTGACTACTGTTTAGTTTAACAATGATCTGCAAGATTTAATTAATTGAAGCTCTAACACAATTTTCTATCAACAGCTCTGCTATGGATTAGTCTCAGGCTGCATTTCACCACTGCTTGAAGCCAGCACCACCCCTTTGGTTTAGTCCCTTTTGCACCATAACAGCTCTTTGTGCTGTTTGAAGATATCAGGTGCTCGACCTGGCTGAAAACTAATGCAAGGGGTGAAAGAAAACAAAAAATAAAAGCAAACAATAAACTCTGCCCACATCTGTCCTGAAGTGGCCCCCATGAACCCAAAGGGTGTTTGGAGCTGGCAGGAGGCTCTGGGGCAGCTGGACCATCCTGCTCAGCAGTGGTCCATGTCTGCACCAGTGCAAAGGGATGGCATGAGCAAGGCTATAGATATTCACTGGAGTCCTGAGCAGAAAGCTTGAGAGGCAGAGATGGCAAACAGGAGACTGTGAGAGTTACCAGGACCCCACAGCAACCTTCGGCCTTCCCTGCTGCTCCCTTGGCAAGGGAGTGCTGTGTCCTCTCAGCAGTGGTCAGCTGAGCCCAGAGTAACACAGGGCTTCACATGCCAGCCTCCCACTGCTGCCCTGTCCTAGTCCTATTATTTATATTTATATTTATATTCTACCAACCAAGGTAAGCAGCAGCAGCAGCCTTTTGAGCAAGCTGTGGCACTGAGCCACTTAAATCCTTTGGAACAATTTCTGAATCCTGTCCCCAGACATGTGACATCACAGTGAACAACTTCTCTCCAGAACTACTGGGACAGTGGGGAGACAACTAATGGACAACGTGCTGGAGGAGAAAACAGAAGAGCAGATACGACTGCAGGTGCTGGACTGGAGTGGACACCACCTCTGTGTTCTGTGCGATGCTGCTGGCCTGCTCGTGGCCACCCTTGCACCCTCTCTTCCCATCTGCTTTATGCTTTCACCAAGAGATATGTTAAATTATTCCTCAGAGGCAGCTGCATTCCCCTCACTTTCCTCAGCTGGCAGCAAGCACTTTCGTGAGGATTCTCTTCACTTTTGTTCTTTCATAAAAGCAGACAAAAAACGAACCGGCTAATCCCCTGCCTACCAGCACTGCTGCTTTTATTGTTGGTTGGCAATGGAAGAGGGGAGGTGTTTGAAGAGGTTGTGCGAAGGGGTTCCATTGAGATGAAATAACTTAATTGCATTTCCTCAAGGAGACAACAGCACAAAGTCTCCAGTCTTTTAGCAGCAAACGCACAGCAACTTTCAGTCCTTTATTAAGTTTCCCAATCTTCTCATTAATGGGAAATGACAGATAAATTTGAAGACAGTGATGTAAGAGAAGCCTGCTCACCCTCGTGTGAGAGAAAGCCAGCAACTGAAGCAACTCAGTCCTTACTTTTCCGAGAGAATGTTTTCACTCCCACCTGGCTGATCTTCCTCATGTTTAGTGCCATGATTTTGCAACCTGTGCCCTTTATGCAGTACTCTGGCACTTCAAGACAAACAATGCCAACATCTCTGCCTGGCACAGCAGGCACCTTGCCCCTGCAGCACTCAGAAACAGCAGAGCAGCCATGCTTCTGCCAGAGCTGCTTCCTTTGGCCTGATCCAGGGCTGTGTTTTATCTAAAGCAACATTTATTCTTCCTTACAGATAAAGTCCACAGTCAGAGCAGGAATAAACAGTTAGGAAGTGAGCCTGAGCAGCTAAGGCAGCAGATGACATCAGGCTCTCAGCTAACAAACCCACCCAGCAGCACCAGCCACACACTTAGAGGTTGTGTTTAACCAAGCAGCCTCATGAGGTACCAAAGTAACAGCTAAACCCAGACACCTGAACTGAACAAACTGAATGTGCCCTGAACAGTTCTCCTAGAGCCTCTCCTGCCCTGGAGGGCAGAGGCACTGAGACGCCACCCGAGAGCCCAGCCAGTGCCAGGGAGGTGTCGCTCAGGGGCATGTTCCTCGGGGTGCAGTCAGTGCTCAGGTGTGACCAGATTCCCCATGGTGTGGGACAACAAAACACGCACAGGCAGACACCCAGGGCTTGCTGCCAGCTGCAGCCCGTCAGCGGCCACAGCAGCAGGATTCTCTTTCTCGGCCCCTCCCCATCCCAAGTCAGTTTCATGACCAACAGGAATCTGCTGCCTGCTCCTCAATGCCACAATCGCACAGAGACAGGAGGGCTTGTCCCCCTTGTCTGCTCTTGGGAAGCACCTCTGGCCACACTCGTTCCATTACCCTGCTCTTCATTCTAGGGGAGCAGAAGTGGCATAAAGAAAGCGTTTTGTGCTCTTCACCTCAAGCATCATTGGTCCAAGCGCATCTTTGTCAATGACACTCTGACCTGTAGATGACACATCTGCTTTTTGCACTTCATCTTCGTTAGCTGCTGCTGCTTTTTCTGCAATAAAGAAGAGGATGTGTTAGTGCCAGGGCAGGGCTCTCAGTGACAGGCAGAGCACCCGAGGACCCAGGGGGTCACCTGCTGTGGCGATTCAGCAGAGGCACAACTGCCGCATTAGCCACTCAGCTTTGCCGCTTTGTGACACAAATGGAACAATTGCTGCTGCTCCTCTGCTGGCACAGCCCACAACCCTGGGCAAAGGCAAGGCCTCCTTGTGGAGGTGCCATGAGCAAGAGCCAGGCTGGAGCTGAGTGAAGCGCCTGGCGTGCCAGAGGCTGCCCAAGATGCCCACAGCTGCTCTGTTTAGCAGGGCAAACGCACAATCTCCTGTCCTGGTGCAGGGCAGTAGCAGGCTCAAGGCTGTTCCTGCACCCCCTCTCCTCTGCATCTCAAAGCTTTCACACTGCCAAATGCAGTGCTCAGTGCTGCATTTGAACATCACAGGCAAGAAAAGGATGATTTAAGGCTTCTGGAGCATAAAGCTACATATGACAAAACGTTCTATAGAGTATCACAGCCCAGACCCAGCTCCAGATGTAAGGGACAGTCACGCAGCCTGGACAGTTTAAGTCAAGAGGGTTTCAAGTTCCTCTCAAGTGATGGACTGCATTCATTTCTGTACTCCAGGACGAGGTTGGTGTTTAAAGCAAAAGCAATAAAAGTCATAAAACCTCTGCAGAAAACACACTGTAAGTTAATGAAAGAAGGAATTTTTGGTGCTATCTCTACACTGAAAACATTCCACTGCTTTTCAAGCCATTATGTAACAGCTAGGGCGAGATTGCCATGTAGAACAGGAAAAGAGATTTTTACTCTCATGCACCAGATTAATACACATGAAAGCAGACTGAAATGATGGCCACAAAACTCATGTTCTCTACAACAATAAACCAGAATATTCACTGCGGGAACTGCTGAAAGCACCATGTGAGGCCGGAGCAAAAGGCCAAATGTGGAACATCACCCCTAGTGAAAATGAAAGCATCAGTCCCACTGAAACACACCCAAGTGTCCAGCATCTTCCACTGTCTGTAGATAAAGGTTCCTGGCCTCCTTCCCTGGCAGAGGTTATGGGGTCAGTGTGTGCTGCACAGACACAGCAAAGGAGCTGCTGCCGACGGCCCGGCCACTGGCACTGACCACCCACCGGCAGCATGGCCTTTGTCACCTGGGCAGGGTCACTCCCGGTCTACTCCAGATCTCAGCAGCTTTCTGCTTTCAGTAGAGCCACTAGCACCTGGTTGTCCTCACAGGGTGTCACACACCAGGTACCACCACTGTGAATCATGAGGAAGCAAACCCTCTGAAGATGGGCTCCAGCTGCTGGAATGATCTCAGATCTCTGCTTAGCACAGTTTGACAGAAAGAGACACCAGAAGCAGCCATTAACCCACTCTGTGCCACTTGACCTCAGCAGGACACAAAATCAGGTTTGGACTGAGGACTGCAGTGGGATTTTCTTTTTCCTGTTGCTTGCTCTTTTCTTTCGCCTCCCAGCAGAAAGCAGGGATGAGGTGCAGCAGAAGCAAAAGGGAATGACCCCTGTGTACTACAGCACAGCAGAGCTGGTACCATGTGGCACCACGTGATGGAACAACACTGAAAGGCTCTAAACATTGTGAAAGGATTCCAAAAGATACTAAAAATAGGGCTGAATTTTTAATGAAGTGCGTGCTGATATTTGTTTTCCATCTGTTCCTTGTAACGCAGAGTGCTCCTGGCTTCACCGTGCCCAACACCGCAACAGACAGGGGCAGCAGCTTCTCCTCCCTGCCCCGGGCACATGGGGTTCCCTGAGGTGCTGCAGATGGATCTGGCAATGCTGCCTCCTCATTTCACCCCCTCCCCCAGAGCCGCTACCCTGGCTGCTTCCACATCATACAAAACATCTGCTGCAGATGTTTGCCACTCTCACAGCAGTGGAGCCCAGACCCACCATCATTAGCGCACGGCGCTCCTGGTGCCCACACTGCTCCTACCCTCTGCACCATCAGGGTCCACTGCTTCTCCTAACGAGTTCCAGCGTCTGGTGCAAGCAGGGCTGCAAAAATGTGAAGCTTACTTTGCCCTTTCTTTTAACTTCTTCTGTCTTTTTAGGTTCCCTGGGGGCCCAACGAACAAATCAAAAGCAGCAAGCTTGTTGCTTCTGCACTCGATTAATGATTTTTGAGTGATTTAAGAGTTAGGAAGACAGCAGCAGGGCTGCCTCGCAGGGCTGCCATGGCTCTGTTCAGGTGCAGGGAGCCAGGGAAGCATTTCCAAGGGCTCAGGCAGAGATGAGATTTGGTGTGAGAAGGAAAACACAATCCTGTGCAACACAGGAGCTGAGCAGGTGGAAAGGGGCTGCCCGTGACTGCACTTCACACAGGGGGTGCTCTGCTGGAAGGGGAACCCAGCCCACCCTCCTGGACGTGGTTACCAGGGATAGGGCTCATCTCAGCTAAATTACAGAGGAATAAACTTCACATGAAATAATTATTAGCGCTGCTCAATTAAGAGCTTAGCCTAGAGACAGAAAAAAATAAATAAAATAGAAGCACTCCTCAGAGAGTTCCTCCAAAGAGCAAACACAGACAATTATGCAGCACCTCAGTGATCTGTGGAACTCAGGCTTCCAACTTTGGGCATGTTTACAGTTGTGCAAGCAGCAATACATTAGAACACACACTGGCATTTTCAGTTGGGCACTTTCCTGACGCTCACAAATGGTATTTACTTTTCTGCATTAACAGACAAGAGAGAGCAGGCAGAAAACGCCCTCACAGGTATCTCTCTGCTGGAGAGCTCAGCAGGGAAGCCTCAAGCTTTATTTGCAGCTCCTTCCAGACTCGGAAAGCAAACTTTGTGAAATCACATTAGCCCAACAGCAATCTGTAAGCCAGAGGAAGAGAAGTTAACAGCAATAGTTTGAAGTCTCTTGCTACATTTTTCCTTAAGCAGCCTCCCGTTTTCCATGCTCCCAGTTCCAGCTCCGTGTGTGCTCTCCGGTGTCTGCAAGTGGCCCCACAAGTGCTGCTGAGAGGCATCACTGCTGGAGTTGTGTTCCAGACCCTTCCTTCCCCATGGGTGTGGGCAGAGCCAGATGGACCCCCTATAAAAGCTCTCTTTGTGCTGCAGCTCCGCTCCAACTTCTTGAATGAAACAAGGTACAGAAATATTTCCCCCTCAGTGTGCTCTGCAACACCAAAATGCAGTTCTGAAGCAAAGAACGGAGTTGCAGGCTCTGCAGGGACTGCTAAAGGATGAGGCACGATCCGAAGGTTTTCCCTTTCATCGGCACACCTTCAGTTTATTTTCGTGGGAGAAATACTTCAGGTTCTTCCCAGAGGAAGAGGAGCAAACCAGAGCTGCTGCTGACAGCCTAGCCAGGGCTGCACCTGTGCTCCACAAGTGCTGAGGACTGAGGTCAGCAAAATAAACCTGTGACAGGCAGAGTCCGATTTACTCCCCGGCACTGCCTGTAATAGGTTTTCTCAGGTGCTCCTCATAATACCTGCTCTTCATCACTTTCTGGCATTGCTACTCAAATGCCACAGCCAGTTCAAATCTCACTCCCTCATCTATCTACTAAAGGTAGCAAACACAACCAGAGGGATTTCTCACAAGGGACATTAGAAATCTCAGCTCTGGACAGCAGACAAATCACAGGATCAAGAGACATCCTTGTGACAGCAACAGCAACATCCCCTTGCAGTGCCTGTAAATGCCAGCCCATGTTTAAATGTGCAGCCCAGTGTCACAGTGCCCCTGCCCTGAGAACAGAACGTCCACTCCATGCACAGCCAGCTGCTCGTGTCTTGGTTTGCTCCCATTTGTCACTCAGTTTACCCTCTGTGGTCCTCCTGATGCCTGCTGAACTGCCATGGAAAAATCAAACCCAAACAAATGATGGAGGAAGCTGAAAGTGTCTAAGTGGTCAAAGAGCAGGGTGGATGCAGCACCAGAAGCAGTGCTAACATCTACAGAAGCGCACCCAGCAAGCTGTAACAGCTCAGCTGCCACTGCAGTTGGGAGCTGTGTTACTGGGTACCCACAGGCATCCCCCCACCCCAGTCCCCATCTCTCCCATTGAGGTTGGTTTTCTTCCTTGAAGCCAACTCGTTTTTCCAGAGCCCAGGTCATAGCAGCTACTTCAGCAATCAGCTCGGTGGGCAGCCTGTGCCACGCCTGTGAGCAGAGCCTGCCACTAGGGAGGGCACGATGCAAAGCCTGCCTTTCCATCACAGCTGGTCAGAGGACACCAGACTCCCGAGGACATTTTTCCTCTAGTGACTATAGATCAGGTCTCACAGGACAAAGTGTGCAACATCTCAGGAAGGTTTCAGGAGGTAAAACAAGGGAGAGTTATGCATCTGCACCGGCCTAAAATTAGCAAAGCTGCCATATGGCCCAGTGAAGCCAGCAGCACGTTCTTATTCATTAGGAAGCATCCTGCCAACACAGAACCACGAGGCCGCCCTGCACTGCCCAGACCTGTTTATCTTTTCACCACTATCGCAGGATCCGCAGGCAGGCTGCTGTGCTCTCCTGCAGTGCCCAGGGCAGAGCACAGGTGCACAGCTGCCCTGCACCCCAGCACCCTGCTCACTGTGGCAACCCTGCAGTGTGGCTTCAGCAGCCGCCGGTACAGCCCCCCCCGGCACAGCCCCCCCTGCACAAGCCCCCCTGGCACGGCTGGGCTGGACTCCCCACCGCTGCCACAGGGGCATGTCTGTGCTCACCTGCCTGCCTGGCTGCCCAGCACAGCCCAGCTCAGCCCAGCACTAGGCAGCTCTCCTGGCAGGCTCCAGGCTCTGAGCAGGGCCTGCTCTCAGGAGAGTCACTATCAGTAGCTAGTGCATAAAATTTTCATGGATGCTGAAAGCAAAGCAAGCGGTGGAGAGCCAGGATGGGCTTCAGAGCAGCCACAGGGGGAGGCGACAGCAGGAACACCAATAGCAGCTTCATTTCCCTTAGTAACTTTGACAGGTCTCCATTACTCTTCCTTTTGCACACGTCAGCAGTTCTGTCACCCAGCTCAACTTCTGCAACAAGTCCAGCCTGGGAAGTAGTTGCTCCAGCTCAGTTAAACTGGAACAGGGACAACAACGATGAAACTCAGTCACTGGTGCTGGACAGAAAGGAGCCTGCTGCCTCTATTCAGTCAGATCGACCGCACTGTAACCATGCACTGCAGTGTGCACTTCACTGCCTTCGCCTTGCCTGGTCCTCTTCCTTGTTCCCACCCTGCCTGTCTACCTTGTCACCACCCCCTCCTTTTGCTCTCAGCAGTCTCTCTCAGAGTTGAGGAAGAAGACCCCTGGCAGCAGTGGATGTGTCCCCCCTCCCCTGCCCCAGGACCTGGTGTGTCAGCGCTGTGCTCCCAGCACTCAGCTCCACCCAGAGGCTGAGTCTCGCCCCTCTGCAAATGCACCAAAAGACTTTCTCGGAGATCTCTTACTCTGGGTTTAACAGTGGCAACTGAAAGTGACAGTTCTTTATAGCAAGAGCATCACTTGCAGAAATACCTACCTGCTGTCCCCAGCTTTACTCCTTAATGCAGTGGCACCTGAGACCACCTCAGGTGGTCACCAAGTTCTGCTAAGTTAAGAACCAGGGACTGAAGCCCAGAGTTCTGACCCACTTGCTGCTGCTTAACTGAAGAAGAAAGGCTCCTCTCCAGGAGTCCCCATCCTGACCCATTCCCAGCACACGGTGAAAATACAAACAGATTAGTCCTAGCATTTTTATTTATCAGTACAGGCACAGAGGGACAGCTGCCACCCTGACACTTAAGTGACATCTAACTGAGAGGCTAAAAGTAATCCTGGATCCAGAAACTTTCTCACTCCATGTCTTCTCCTCAACTGTGAGGATACCTCAAGCCAAGATGTCATGAGCGAAAGTGGGTTTTCATCACTTGACCATGGAATTAAATCTTCCACCATGACCATCAGCTGTTGAACCCTTGGACATGCTGGATATTGACCTTTTCCACCAAGTCCTCCAGAACCTGTGCCCATATGCCCCTTTGTTTAGGCTCTATTGTCTCTGCAGTGTGGAACTTTGGAGGTTGTTTAGAAACAGAAACGTTCCTGTTACTGTAAGGAAGGCAGAAGGGAAACCAAAGATCTCAAGAGAACCTCTGTGCTTCTGCATGGTACTCACTGAAAGGAATCTTTAAACCCAAATCCTTTCTGAACCTGTGGTTAAAGCTCATTCCATGGGGCCACACTACTCCAGGTCTGCTATGAACACAGCATGGCTGCTGGAAGCAGGGAATCACCACTGGCACTGGTAAAGATGTTCTCTAGAATGGAAAGAGCTTTTTCCATCACCCTGGAAAAGTCTGGCTGATCCTGTGGATGATTTACATCGAGACAACACCAATTTTAACCTCATCCATTTGCTCTGTTGCCTGCTAACAGCACTGATGGGTACAAATGGGCTCCTCTTAGCAGTCTGAACCTACTCACAGCTCCACTAAGGAGGTATTAGAGCTCCTCCTCTGTGTCAGAGACATGGAGAAGGCATCAGGATCTGGGCTTAAATACCTCAGCTTGCACACAGCAGCAGCACACAAGCACCATCACTTTCTCTACTTTCTCAGTCAGCTTTGTTAGTTCTCCTCTTGGCCTGTCTTAAACCCAATTCCCTAACCCAGGGGTGACCTCCTGGCCAAGGAAGCTTCACATTCTGGTGGTAGGCTCTGCCTGGCTGATGCTTCTCCACCCCTGAGCTCCTGATGTGGAGCAGGTTGGGAGCAAGGCGGCCCCATCTGCATGGAGTTTGCTGAGCAAACATGGCTTCTGACAGGAAATGCTGGAGATTAAGGACTGACTCCAGGTACGTCCCTCCTTGGCACAAGGGTTGGCAGTGCAGCTCTGCAGCCAGGGCCCTGCCTCAGACCAGAGAGCCCAGGACCTTTTCGTTTAGTCTGCAACTGACTTGTTGGCCGGCAGACAGGGATGTGAGTGTCTGCTCCTCACTCCACCTTCACCACCAGGTGAGACTTTTGGTAGCTGT
Source organism: Semnornis frantzii (assembly GCA_013399775.1). Taxonomy (NCBI): domain Eukaryota; kingdom Metazoa; phylum Chordata; class Aves; order Piciformes; family Ramphastidae; genus Semnornis; species Semnornis frantzii. The sequence goes on along the minus strand of VWYK01110691.1, from coordinate 282,888 downwards.
CACTGCCACAGAATCAGGGGGCTGCCTCAGCTCCTCAGGATATTGGCTTTCGAGCCAAGGATCTAAATTCTAAGCCATCTGTAGCAAGTACTCAAACAAATCAGCACCCCCAAACCAACCCAAACCCACCATAACAAAAAACCCAACACACTACCAAAAAAACCTGACCTAAGAAACCAAACCTCCTGCCTTGGGAAGGGTTTCAGCTGCTGAGGTAAAGAATCTATGGCCTCCGTCTCCAAAAAAGGACAAATGGCAACGCTCACAGCCCTGGGGGAGTCTCACTGCACCACAGCTCACAACAAGCCCAGGAAAGCAAACCTCGTCCCTCAGTTACAGTCAACAGAGGCTTTATGGACTGGCTCTGGTTTCTCTGTGTCACTGACAGGGAGAAGTCTGTGCATCCTTACAGCTCAGAGTACCAACTGCAGAGGTGTTCGGAACATCGAGCATCGTGTTAGTAACAGGCTGTGTTACAAGGGTCAATCAAAATCAGCTTCTCCAGCAGCTACACAGGTGGGGACTCACCTTTCAAGCTTAACAGCAATCACAACAATCCTTGCTATCAATCGGTGCAGCACTCACTACTCACTAAAAAGTTTGGTCACATTCTCTGAAACTATTTGTTGACTTCTTACTGCAGCATTAAGAGAAAAAACAGCACCAGAGAGCCAACAGTGGAGGGAATCAAACTGCCACTGCCATGGGACACTAGGCCCAGAGCTAGAGCCGAGGCCACACTGAAGACAAGAGAGAACAGAACTGGGGAAGAAGTGGAAAACACAGGAATTGCTGTTGAGGAGAGAAAGGAAACCAGCAAAGGCTGGTCAATAAGGGTCTTCAGGAGAAAAGGCAGGAAAAAGGAACACAAAGAAAAACTCCATTTCTGACAGCTAGTGACATGAGCACTGAGCTCAGAATATTGAAGGGATCCTGAGAAATAACTAAAGATAGAAAAATAAACATTCAAATATTTTCTCCAGGCTAAGGAGGCAAAAGAGTTTGTACAGGAGAAGTAAGACAGGAAGAATTTTATGTTATTGGCACAAAACACCTGAAGATTTTTCCACCCAACACCAAAACAAACTAAGAGTCTCAATGAGGGTCCTGCAGAGTTTTCCAAGCTACGTTTAGAATTTCCAACCTTGGTGTCTCTTCCTCTTTGGGCTTTTTCTGAGGTTGGTTTTTTTTTCTTTCATTTCCAGGTAAATCGGTTGTTTTATTTAAGCACACTTCTTCTCCAGGGCTCAACATGGCCCAGAGCTGATGTGACACCAAGTGACTGTCTCTGGAAGGCCTCTCTGTCAGAAGGGCCATGCAACTGCAGGATGTTCCAAGTCTTTCTATGAAACTGTGCCTCAGAAGGGAAGGTGCCAGCCCAAGGCTCCTGCTCATCATGCTCAAACACCCACAGGTGCCAAGGGACACTCAGGCTGTCCAGCTGGACCCCTCCAAAGCACCTCAGAGCACTTCACACAGCGACTCCACCATCACCCCAAGAACCTCTCCTGAATGGCAACAGGCACTTTTCAGGACACTTCTGTTGTGGAGGGTGGAGACACTCCACCAATTTCTTCTCCACTGTCAGATCAGCAGCACTGCCCAGGGCCACCAGAGCCACACCACTCAGGTATGGAATGCCTTCCCTCTGCCCAATCTATACCGCCCCTCTTCCAGCTTAAAGCTACTGCCCTCACCCTGTCACTGACACCTCACTAACCAACGTTCCATCCTGGCCTCTAAGCGCTGAAAGGCCACAGGGTGGTGTCCCCAGGGACTTCTCTCCAGGCCGAACAAGGCCAGGTCTCCACAGCTGAGCCCAGCATGGCCACAGCTACTCCTCTCCTGAGCCTTACTAATTGTAACACTGCTGCACAGTGTAGCTGAAGCGCCACAACCTGCCAGTAAGAGTAGGCCCTGGACAACAGTACACAGCCCCAGCAAGTAAGCAAGCACCACAGAATGCTCCACTTGGTGGGTCTGCCTTTCTCCAGAGCCAGCAAAGACACTGATGGTTTGCATTACCTAAACCCAGCTTAGACTCTTCAGCACATCAGTGGTTCTCTGGAGACAGGCAAGCAATAAAGCCAACAGCCCTAGGTACTTGGCCAAAAAGCTTAACAATGTACAAGGGAGATCAAAGCCCCTTTCAGTGCATCCCTTTCAGCTGTAGGTAGAGGGAACAGCAAAGCAAGCTCAGTATTAGAATTGTTTGGTAAATCTTCTGCGTAAATTTGCATTTACATCACAAACTCCTCTGGCACTTAATTCAGTCTTGAAATCCCGTCAGGCTGAAAGCACAGCACATAGAAATAACAACAACAGCCATGCAGAACCCCTTGAAAAAAATCCCCTGTAAGACAAGGTGGTCAAAGTGGCCAGCAGAAAAGGAAGCTTTGGTAAAGAAACTCATCTGCATTTGCCCAGGGACTAAACCACCTCAAAACCCAGATTAAAACTACAGGCAACGGTTACATCTTCCAAAGAGCTTTAATTCTTCTGATGAACTCAGTCACATGCATGTATTTATAACCTGCTCTCAAACTGCAACAGACCACACCACAACTGAAGGATCTTTGAAGTGCACACTGTGAGAAACGATCTAGAGATAACAGATGGAGCATTGCAAGTATCTATTTGCATAGAAGATAGATTAGGGTACCATTACCCTCAATCAGACACTATTACCACAGCACAAGTTCTAGCCCAGCAAGCCTGGCACGGCAAAGGAGCATCATCCTCTCTTCTTTCCTTCCCTCCCCATTCCTGCAGTCTCCTGGTGGCAGCAGCAGCTCCAAAGTGCGCTGCTTTCAGAGGCTGTAGGCAGTGTTGAGCTGCTTGAGTCTTGCTGAGCCATGGGCTCTGCTGTGCAACACTAGACAAGACCAGGAAGAAAACTGGTCAGGAATTTTTAGTATCTCTCTCAAAAATCCAACTCCCCTACTACGACTTCTAACAGCACTGACCAAGGAGTCCTCACTGAGTGAATCCCAGCTGGTTTTGACGGAAGGCAGGGTAGAACCCCTGCACAAGCAGGGAGCCCCTTCCACCTGGCTGTGTCAGTGCAGCCACCCAGCAACTGCAGGAGGTTCCTTTAGAGGACTTCCCTGAACAGGGTTTGTGAAGAGGGTGCATTAAATCCTCTGTATTAAAACCCCAACACATCCCTACTTAAGAACCTGAAACTGCCCTAAGCAGTGCTGATCTCACCTGCCCAGGAAGAGCTGTGCCACAACAGCACCTCCCAGAATTTACACTTTCTGAACCATTTGGGTTTTTTCTTTAAGTAGGAAACATACCAAAAGAAAAGAAATGCAGAACTAATCTTCTAGACAAAGAACAGGAAGAAAAGTGTCACGTTCTCTGGTTCACACTTGTAAAGGCCCTATCTAGAGATTAGAATAGTTTCAGATCTATTGTAGTCGAGGATATGATGTCACCATTTAAGGGACACAGACAATTTTGTCCACAATATCTATTCATACCAACAAAGGGCAGCAAAAAGGGGCATGGGGAGTGCTTCTCAGCCCACTCTCCCAGATCATCCCTACTTTGCATGGACTCTTCATCCACGAAGGAGTCTCTAAGTAGTCTTTTTCCCCCAAAGCCTTGTGCCAGTTTGACCTTTGTCAATCCCAGCTGATTTCAGTCACTGGACAAGCACAGATCAGCCTGTCTGATTTTCTCTCTCCCTCTCAGCAATTCCTGAGCTTTCTGTGAAGCTTATTCTTAAAACGCTGGGTATGACACCTCACACCCTCTGCTCCCAGACCATTACAGCATTTTCCACTCCTAGTTAATGAAGAACCTGGGAATTTGCTAAAGAGAAGCTGAAGAGACTATCGGGTCTGCCCCAAATAAAGCAATAATCAACACAGAAAACATTCAGAGTCAATTAATTTTTTTCCTTACCTTGTTCTTTGATCTGACGAATTTGCTTCACAGTTTCTTTCAAGATTGCACATTTGTCAGGTTTGAAGTTGAAGTTGTCAATATCATTAAAATTTGCAAAAATCAGCTCTGCAAGTTCTTCTATGTACTTATTCTCTTGCTCACGATTGCGTTTCTCAGTGCTTCTTTTGGGGCTGCAAGAGGAGCATGTAACAACACAGGATTTAATGTCAGCTCACTCACCTGCTGGCCCGCTCAAAGATGAGCTCGAGTGGCTTGAGTTCAGCAAACCCAGAGAGAACTCTCAGCACAAACACAGAACTGATGAGTGCCTGAGGAACAAAGGTTTCTTCCAGACAAGGAAAGCAGCATCCCTTCCCAGGCAGTCAGGGGTTTGGTTCAGAAGAGTTTTGGGATTTGAAATTCAAACCAGCAGATGGACTGGGGGGGGTGGGATTGAACATTCACAAATATCCCTCTACGTGGTGTTGAGAATTCAAGGATTGTCTCTAGTGACACTGTGTGAGAACATCAATCGGCTTCCAAAGCTGATCCAAAAAACTCATCCTCTGCCTCAATGTGACCACAGAACTGTGAGCACAGCGGTGAAAGACTGTCTCTGCTCTCACACTGCTGCTGTACTGTGACACAAATGGTGCAGGACTGGCTCTGCTCTCACACTGCTGCTGGCCCTGTCACTGCTGCAAGCCTGAGCAATAGTTTTCAAGTCCCTGATCACAGCATGCAGGAGAGGTGGTATAAAATCTTAGCTTGCCAGAATGAGTGACCAAAGAATCCCAGCAGAGATTAGCCAACCAGGCTTTTTACATCACTTCCGTACTGTCACCAGCATTTGGTATTCCGGCCCTGGACTGGAATCAAACCCAACCAACAGCCACCAATAACAGACAACAGCCTCCACCCCCACTGCACAGGGGTCAGTTTGCCATTGTCTAACCCACAAATACCTGCACAGACAACATCACAACATTTTCAAACATGTTTCTCTTTCAACATCTTCAGACAGAAAGGGTCTGACCTGGGTCCGACCTGATCAGGATCCTTGCGCTTTCTTGACTCTGCTCTGGATGGGTCAGGGGTATTTTCTCCCATCCCACTCATCTTGAACACATATCAGCAACTAAAAGGAAGAAAGTGCAAGAAAGGGTTAGAGTGGAAGAGCTCCCTGTTCAGATTTCCAAAGTTCTCATTCCATGCTCAGCTCAGTTTTCACCTGGCAAATTCATCATTTGAAAGCACTGCACAAAACTCCTGCAAAGTCTGTGGTGGCCAAGCAAAAGGTTTACCATTTTGTATAGCAACCAGCTGTGCAGCAACAGGTGAGCATGGTTTGTGCCTGGGCTGCTGAATCATCATGGCAGTTCTGCAAGGCTTAATGAGAGAAGACAAAAGGAAAAGCCGCAGAGCCACACAGGAAAACACAACAGAACTGAACAGCTGACAAGAAACCTGCACCCCAGCTCCAGGAGAAGGCAGCACATGCAGCTCTCACCTGCACAGGCACAGTACAGTGCCACAGAACAGCTGGCAGCAGCAGAGATCACCCAGGAACTGAACAGCCTGCAGATCCCACATCCCTTGGCAGGACAGCAGCTGTCTGGGTTTGCTCGCAGCAGCTGACCCAGACTCAGGGTCTAAGCCTACAACTTGATGGAGATCTCCACAGGGTCTAGGCACCTCCACAGAGTTCATGTGGCACATTTTTCAGAGTATTTCTGGGCACATGTAGCAGTAGGAGTGGGCACCCAGCAAGCTTTCAAGTGAGAAAGGGAAAGCCTAAAGAATTTACATGGCATGACCAGATTCAGAGCTACAGACATCCACGGCCCAGGAGCAGCTGAACTGCACAGGTTGCCTTCAGGCTATGCCCTAGCCCCCTCCACACTCATTCCTTCACCCACCTCCTGGTTATTCGCCATTCCTGATGGGTTTATAATGCATGCACACCAAGTAAAATTCTTCTAACGGTTTTGAACTTCTGCAGATACTCCAAATATTTTGATGCTGAACCACATCACCTATGATGATGAGAGTTTCTTAGAGTAGAAAATAAGAGCCCCACACTTGATGCCTGAGTTTTTCCAGGAAAGGTGACAGCTGAGAACTGAAGCCACTGCCAGCAGAATGACAAGCCACAGGCTCCAAGTTTTACTCCAGTAAACTCCATCTGTAGGGAGTTAACTCAGGTGAGGAAGCAGCATTCATCCTGCTCCTCTGCTCCTGTCACACTTCTCTGCAGGAATTTCCAGAGAGAAGAAAGATTAAGAAATGGAACAGTTGGGTTCATTTAGTGCTTCAGAACTGCAGATGTAATCTCGTCTCTAGCATGTGTGTCCTGAAACAAACAGTAAGAAGTGAGCAAGGCTTACTGAGTGTGGTGTAGACCAGGGAAGGATTAACCCAACTGGGAACAAATGAAAACAAAAGCAGCAGGAGCACTGCCCTGAGCAGAGGCACAGAGGGCTCTGCTAATGGCAGGGCAGCACCGCGACCCGGCAGACGCTGAACTGAAGCAGTTTCTACCCAAATGAACATTTCTCCCACAGCTGAGCTGGACTGTGCGAGTGCCAGGCCAGCCCAGGCATTCCTCCTGTCCTCCTGGAAGCCGTTCGGGAGCTGCACTGCTCTCCAACACCCACCCCACCGTGGGATCAGTCTGCCGCCTGCAGTGGCAGCAGCATTCTCAATAGGTACGAAGAGTTTCCATCTCTCCTACAAACCCCCTACGGGGACACCTAAGAGCTGAGCTTTTGAAGCTGACTCGGATGTCCCCTCAAGCATCAATTCCAGTGGGCATCAACCAGGAGCAACAGAGCATTGGAAAGATAAATGGACTCACTGCAGCGTTTTCATAGGAGAATGGAGACCATTAGAGAAGAAGAATTACAGTTACTTAAAATACCTAAAGAACTAATTTTAGGCTCCAGCAGATGACCTGGGCCACCAGCACGTCACAGGTCAGTAAATACTCTTTGTATTCACAGGTAACACCGTAAGTGACTTTCCTCTGCTCTCTCCATTTCACTGCCATCGAAACCCCTGTGGACAAAAATCCCTCTATGTTTTTTTCCCAACTATTAAAGGCAAATCACATACACTGGGATATGAAGGAAATAAGCTCTTGGACAGCATGTGTTACCACCACAGTCATTGAGACCTAACCAGTTTCCACCAGATGCTGGGAGACTGGGGCACAGAGCCTGAAAAAGGCTCCCATTCAGTTTCCTCTTGTTATCAGCAGTAACCCAAGTTTCTGCTCTCGCTGTGACAGCACATCCCCTGCCACATCCTCCACCACTAACTGCTCTGAGCTGCAGTGCACAGAGACCTCACCTCATCAGAAGGCAATAGCAGACATATTTTCAGCAAACATTCATCTTTCAAGGAGCAAAACTCCAAAGCAATGCAAACCGAAAAAAATCCAAAACCCAACAAACAAACAAACAAACCAACAAAAAAAAAAAAAAAAACCCAAAAAAAAAAAAAACCAAAAAAAAAAAAAAAAAAACCAAAAAAAAAAAACATGGAAGAAAAGAAGAAAAAGAGGCCCTGTGAAGGAGACCAAGAAAAGCTGGCACAAACCTTCTGTGTCCAAGGGCTCCTGGAACCCCGGGAGTGCCCCTGCCAGCCCCCTTGGTTCATCGGCCAGAGCCGGCAGAAGACGCCAATGAGCAGGGCCTCCCCTATCAGCGCAGGCCATCTTCCAACCCGCAGTTAAACTGCCAGATTTATGGTAAGCCCAACAAATGCAGTTAAAGAATCAATGAGGATTACACCTTCAAAGCTGCTATTTCCATCTGAAAAGGAGCAAACAAAAGGTAAAGTTCCCCAGAGCGGGCAGTCAGGTGGCAGTGCCGGGCCAGCAGCCTTCAGCACCGTCAGGCACGGCAGGCACAGCGCAATGGCTGTCCCCGAGCGGCGCGCAGCCAGCACAGCCTTCCCCGGCCGGGACAGCGCAGGGCAGGGAGAAGTCTGTCAGAAGCTCTCTCTGCCAGGCCCCGGTCCCTGCTGCTGCGCTTACTGCTGAGCTCCAGGCTACCTCCAGCAACATTCTTGCCCTTCCTGTGCAGTTCCCCCGACCAGAAGCTCTGGATCTCAGTTTCAGGATTACAGAGGTGCTGCACCAGTTCTGGCAGGGACTGGAGCGAAGCTGCCGGTCACTGGGCAGCTGCTGAGGCTTCGCTTTCTCCTGCTTACCACCCCCTTCTCCACTGGCTCCACTTCCAAATCAGAACATATCTCACGCTGATACTCAACCTCCCCCAAACAGAACTCATCTACTCGAGGTGTGCTTTTGCCTGGAAGAGCACTGCCACCTCCACTGTGGGTGAGGCTGCCCACAGCAGCAGAGAGCTCCAGTGAGGAAGGTGGCAGCTGGGAAACCCTGGCCAGCTTCAAAGGACTTGTACCAGCACCAGAGTGCACCTGTGGCCTGTTCCCTCTGAAAATGACTACGGCAGGTAACACTCAAACAAGCTTTATGACGGTATTTACTAAACTGCCTTACTCCTGAGCTCCACGAACTGCCACTAAGCAGCGTAATTTGCTAGCAGCGGCCGTGGAGGCAGTGTGTAACAGGACAGAAAGCTGGCTCCAGCTCCCGCTGCTCACATTTTTGCTTGCTCTACAAAAAGCCAACAGACTATAAACAAATGTTTAAGCCAAAGGCTCCTTCCTCAGCATCTCCTCTGTAATGGCTTTAGAGTGCTGCAGGAGACATTTCCCATTTGCAGCCTGGACACCAACAGTGCTCATGAATTTTTTACCTGACAGACGCTTGGAGATGCCACTGGGAAGGCTGTCTAACAAACACATTAGCTGCAAATGGGCGGCAGCTCTTTAACACATGCTCTAACAGCCCCCTAAGTGGCCGACATTAATGTTCACTGGTACAGACTGGTATTTAACTGGGCTTGCTTGAAAATCCTCCAGAATCTTGAGGGAGGAGTTTCTCTTCAGCTGCTCAAACCCACAAGTTGGAGGACTCCTAGTTCCTGCTAGGGACTTTGCAAAGCCCACTGCAGGCTGGCCCAGCATGGTGGGATGGCTCCTCCCTCCAGCATTCCCATAGGATAAGGCTCTTACAGAGCCACTCACCCAGCTGCTTACGGATTAGCCTGCATCAACCACCTCTAATATGCCCCAGAATAGCGGGACTAGGCTTTAATGAGGCAGAAGAGAAAAACTATCAGAGGAAGTACCTTTTTTTTTTTTTTTCCACATAGCAGGTTTGCTCAAATTCCATTTTTCCAGAGGAAAAGGTCTGTTTTCCCCAGCACACTGCCAGAGAGGAGGTAGGTGGTACTGCTGCAGAAACCAATCCAGACCCTGTATCACAGCTGCAGATTTGGGACTCTGCGTCTCTCCTGTTACCAAGATCTGCTTCTGATTCTTAACACTGAAGGACAAAATAAATGCAGCTTTGTAACACTCAGGGTCCCATTAAAACCACAGATTAACCCCCAAACTGCAATGCCAGAAGGTGACTGTGCCCATGAGAGCTGCAGCACCCTGCAGCACCTCTGGTAGCCCTACCTCCAAATCATTCTCCTCAGCAGGGAGCCAGCTCACCCTATCCCCTCTGTCTCTGACACACATGCAGAGCATCTCCCCTGGGAAATCCAGCATCCTCTCCAGCCTTGCTGACAGGGACATGGTCCAGATGCCATGGGAGTGACCAAAGGCAGCTGGGCCCACATCTGCATGAGGTGCAGGTAGTTCCCCTTAGTGGCTGCTTCCTATAGGTACTGGTACCCATGCCAGTAACACCCATTTACACTGGAGCAGCAGTGTAGGAGATGGCAAGCACAAAAGCCCAACTACTTAGGGCTCTTTTTCTTCCTGAAGTTTGCAGCACCACCCATGCTACACACATCTGTCAGAGAAGGCATCCACGAGAAGAGATGACACCTGCACTACCTCCCAGATGCAGAACAGGAGCTCTGTGCTGAGCACAGACACGTCAGGTGTGAGTTAGACTCCTGGCAAAGCCATGGAGAGCATCAAACACAGTGTTTGTGAGCATACAAATCAAACCCAGCAGAGAAGATCAGGTCAGAGCCACACACCAGCGCCTGCCAAACACCACAGACATCTGATTAACCTGGGCACAGAAGCCTGCACACCCTAACTACACCGATCAATACATCGAGGAGTGCAGGAGCTGACCTGCGAAGATGAGCAAGAGCTCCTCATGACCTCACACTGCACGTCAGCCTGCACTCTGCTTCAGTCAAACACTGCAACCAGTGACAGTGGAAAGGTAAAGTCTGTCACTGCAAAGCACCCAAAGGAGATACACAGCTCACCAAAATCTTGCTCCTTCACTCAGCTACCAAAGAACAAAGCTTTGTGGACACCAGCTCTGCACTCACAAGTGTGTTCTCATACACTCAGATGTGTATAAACCATCCCTAGGGGTGGCTGTGTCAGCAAACCAAGGAGACATTCGCCAAAGGACGAGCCTGCCATGGGGGCCAACAGCAGATGCCTCAGGACGAAGCACAACTGATTCTTCCCCTGTATCTCCTGTCTGTCTCTGACAGTAGTTCCGGCTTACCTCTGGCCTTGTTGTCCCTCCTTCTCCCTCAGAACCTACCCTCAGTTGTGTTTAATTCCTTCTTAAACCCACAGGTCCCTCTGGCTTCCACCAACCTAGAGGCAGCACCCTGTGAGCTTCACTGCAGCTCCCTCAGCATCAGAAACCACACTGGAGAAACTTCAGGAGTTCTAAGGGAAGGTTAAGAATGAATTGAAATAAAGCAGGATTTTATCAGTGACTTCACTGAAGCTTGGACTGTCCACCCAGTCTACTAGAGGAAGATGTCAAACTTCTATCTCATAGGACATACACCACTCCACAGACCTCATACAGCTATGCTTGTGTCCTGCAGGCCAAGGAAAACCAGACTGCAGAGTTACTGCTTTAAGAAAATAAATCAAATGTCACTGCAAAACTTGACTGGCCAGCTGACTTCTTGATAACATTCTTCTCTAGTAACATTTGTTATCAAATCCTGTACTAACAACTCTGGAGTGGAATTAGATACCTCAAACTACTTCTCTATCCCAGACTTCCCAGCAAGGGTTTTTTTCCTTAGAAGATGGGATGTTCTGCAATGCAGCCACATCCCCCCTCCTTCCCTGTGTGAGAAATTTACCTTACAGAGCTGACAGCAAAAAAGAACAAAAACAAACGAGAAAAAAAGCAAGAGGGGCAAGACCTCTTGAACCTTCACAGAATGTGCAGTGGGCACACAGAGCTGCTGTGGACAAAGACAGTACCTGAAACTGGCTGTGTGCTGCACATCATCCCTAGGAAACTGCTCATGAAAGGAAATCCCCAGCAGGAGTTGTGAGAGCAGGGAGCCACCTGATGAGCATAACACACGCAAAAGGCTTAACACATCCTCGAAGGCATCAGGCAAATCAGTGTGTCAGTAGAGGCAGCGGCAGAAATCACATTTTCCCACAGGACCTAGGTGCCAGCACTTCAGTGAGCACTCTCGGTCCCTACTACCTCGTTAGATCCTCCCTGATGAAGCAAAAGAGGAAGTTTCTTTGCTCCCATGGCTTGGGCACTGAGCTCTGCAGACCCGCAGCACCACCCGCCCAGGCATTGCATCCCAACCTAGGTGCACAGCAATTCAAATAATCAAAGTAGGGCAGAAGAGAACAAGCAAATAAATAGCAGTGAGGTGCTGCGGCTCCTGGCCCTGCCCTCCCGGTGTGACATCAGGTCTCTTTAAACAGACGCCACGTTCCCTTGGAAAACAACATTTTCCTTCCCCCCTCCTAGCTCAATGCAGCACGAGCTTTCCAAGGCCCTACGTAAAATAAACCAGAGCATTTCCTGTATGGATTTAGTTAACTCTCATCCAGATGCTAAGCAGGACGGTCCCCACCAGCACCTCGAGACGAAGCCAGGGCAGCACATCGAGAGAGAGCTGAAGTGCCCTGCGCAGCGACCTGCGGTACCCAGAGTCGCCATCCCGCCCAGCACCTCGGGGCAGGATGTGTTCTCATACAGACCCAAACACTCGGGGTTAGCTCTCTTTTGGAGTCTGGGAGCAGTGCCGGTGCTGTGATCTTGGGTGTAGTGCTGTGTGACAGGGAGATAAAGCCACCGTGCTGCCACAGCCTCCGAGCAAGGGACATGGCACAACGTCTTCACCTAATAGCAGAGGCTACAACCTTTCCCAGAGAATATTATTATTAGTTTCAGCTTTAAATGTTGCCCTCCCAAGGTCAAAAGGAAAGTAAACAGTGCCAAGACAGCCAATGACATCAGCACACACAGCCCTGAGATAAGTGCAAGGTCTGCAGATCAGCTGAGCGTGGCTCTGCTTAGGGATGGAGTCCCGCAAGGAAAACTCTCCAGATTAGAGCCCAGAGGAGTTACACAATGACTGGAACCTGCCCCTCTGCTTCTTCTGCCTCAGCTCTGGTCAGAAGTAGAAAGCTTAAGTGCACAAACCTCTCAGCCTGACTTGTCTGTACTTTTTCACGTGCCCAGAATTAATTGAATATTGACCGGTAATGACTGCAGAGAGACGCCCTCAGGCTCCACCTCCTCTTGACAGTGGGAAAACCTAGCTGGTTTGTGTAGGACTCTGGATGCCATAAAAGTTGCTTACAAAAACATTTCCTGTGCACTGAGATATATTTAGCCTCATAAACCCATAAAGCTGTCACAGACAACAAGTACACCTGTAGCCATTAAAAAGGGGAGAAATCAGGGAGACTGGAGAAGCAAACCTAAGTTACTTCTTTGTACTTGCTATTTAGAAACGTTGTCCTGACAGCCTTAACGCTGTGAAGAAAACAGCTCTCCCCACCGCCCCAAAGCAGCCCCCCTGCCTCGCCCCCGGCAGCCCGGAGCACACGTACGTGCAAGGCCAGCACGGACAGGGAAGCCACGTTCAGCACACCTCCTGCGCTCCCAGCCCAAGCAGCCGAAGCAGACCTCGCCAGTTTCTCTGCGTCTTCAGATCAAGACGTAGATACACTTCCCGTCCGCCACACCGGCTTCGTGTTAAAAACAGAAGAGGAAAACGCGAAGGCGGCAAACTCTTGTAAAAGCCCAGCGCCGGGGGCGCAGAGCTCTCCGCTCCCCAAGGCCAGCGCTCCGAAGCAGCCGCGGGGCGCGGACGTGCGCACGCAGCAGCTTAGCGTCCTGTCATCTGCTGCCGGCGACAGCTGACAGCCCGGCCGCGCTAATCCTGCCTAACTGNGGAGCCTCCCGCACCTTCCCCCGCCGCAAGCCAGACCTGCTGCTGGCGGAGGAGGAGCGCGGGCGCTCACCGCTTCTGTCACATCGGCGAGGAACTGCCGGGTTTTGGGCAGTGCTCGGCGCGGAGCACATGCATTGCCCATAAACGTCCCATGGGATGTTTCATCCTGACTCTAGCATGCTGGAATCACTCTTTTCCCCTAGAGTACTTTTTTTTTTGCCTCACCAAAGTTAAGTCCAGGGCTCCCTTCCTGTCCCTAACAGCAAAGACCATGGGTATGTGCTTTCACAGAATCACAGAATGTCAGGGGCTGGAAGGGACCTCCAAAGCTCATCCAGTCCAAAGCCCCTGCCAGAACAGTATCACCTAGACCTGATCACACAGGAATGTGTCCAGGAAGGGTTTGAATATCTCCAGAGAGGGAGACTCCACAACCCCCCTGGGCAGCCTGTTCCAGGGCTCTATCACCCTCACAAGGAAAAAATTCCTCCTCCTGTTTACATGAAACTTCCTATGCCTCAGCTTCCAACCATTGCCCCTTGTCCTGTCATTGGGCATCTCGCAGCAGAGCCTGGCTCCAGACTCCTGGTTCTCACTTTTACATATTTACAAACATTGATGAGGTCACTTCTCAGTTCTCCTCTTCTCCAAGCAGCAGAGCCCCAGCTCCCTCAGGCTCTCCTTGTAGCAGAGATGTTCCATTCTCTTCATCTCTTTTGTGGCTCTGTACTGGACTCTCTCCAGCAGTTCTATGTCCCTCTTGAACTGGGGGTCCTAGAACTGGACACAGTACTCCAGATGAGGCCTCACCAGGGCAGAGTAGAGGGGCAGGAGAACCTCTCTCGACCTACTAACCATAGCCCTTCTAATCCACCCCAGAATGGCATTGTCCCTCCTGCCCACCAGAGCACATTGCTGGCTCATGTCAAACCTCCCATCCATTAGGACTTCCAGATCCCTTTCCCCTTCACTGCTTTCCAACACCTTTCCTGGAGTAAGCTCAGAATGTTCTTTACTCTTCAGGACAGAATCCTTACACTGTCTCAGCTGAAGACTTAGAAGCACAGAAGTTGCCTAAATTCCTTGTCCAGCTGCCCTCTGAACACAGCAGGTCCCAAGCTCCTTTTACCTGTTAGCCAAAAAACATATCAAAAAGTAAGCTGTAGGTTGCCTCTCTGCTTTGCTTGTTTCACCAAAGGATGAAGGTAGCTCTAAGCCAGCACAGAGGAAGCTTGCTCTCTGCAAGAGCCAAGGCATTTAAACGAGCTCAAGATTCTGGTTTACAAGGGAAAAAAAATTACCACCACTGTTATCACCAGAGCTTTACAACCACTGGCAGCAAACTACTTTCATAAAAGGTCAGAACTTCAAAGGTCGATTTTACTAAGGGCACTACCAGAATGTTTCCTTGACAGAAAACAAGTTTTTTGAAAGGCAGAAAAATCACAAACCACAGACACTCCTCACTCTGCAAGTGCCAAAATGAGGTAACCTCAAACCTGACTGCTGCTGACAAACCGAAGCATCACTGTGAAAAAAAAAAAAAGAGAACAACAAAAATCAACCCTCTGATTTCTGTCTGTGCAATCAGAATGCAGTGAAGTTAGAGACATGCAGCATGAGAAGTCAGATTTGCCAGAATTTTCATGAGATTAATTAAAGAAGAACCATTTTAAACCCCCCTTTTCTTCCCAAGCCTCACTATATTTAGGTACCAGTAGCACAGTAGGCAGGAGCTGGGAGCTATCTTCCAACCAAGTCACCCACAGCAAAGCAGCCTGTGTGAGAGGAAGGACATTGTTGAGTTTTCAGAACAGAAGCTTGGGAAGGCCTAATGAAATCCATTGCTCTGTGCACAGGGAGTCCTCCAGACAGCAAACCAAATGTGATGTGTCATCAAAGCCTGGGCAGGCTTTACAAGTAGCCAGCACAAGCCTGGAGATTTCTGCCCAGCTGCTGCAGCACAGCAGTCAGGGAGCTATCAGGATGCTGCAGGTGGCCTCAGCCCCGCTGCCCTGCCTGGTGTGCAGGAGTATGGGCAGGAACTGCTGGGACTAACCTCAGCTTCTGGCAGGCAGTTCCCCACCCCTCCTTGAATCCAAGCTCCTTATTTTTTTTCCCTACGACTTTCACCACCTGTGCTTAAGCAGAACTCATCACAAGCTTATTGGCCAGAGGTGGCAACCTCTGCAAGCAGCCCAGCAGTGCTTCAGCTGAGCCTTAGGCTGTCAGGGGGCAGAACCAGCACCCAGGCCAATGATGGGTACAAAAATCACCTCCCCATCTCCCCCGTTCTGCTAGAGCCCAGATTTGATCCACACCCATGGAACACAAATGTGCTGAGTGACTCCATTCCTGTCATTTTCCAGGCATCCATGCCAGGCATGCAGTGCAGTGCCAAGCTCAACACTATCCTGGCATTTTAGGGCACCTTATGTATTCAATTAGATCTACCTTGAAAAGCAGCTCCTTCAGCTAGATCTGGATGGGCAAATTACTGCTTTTGTTCTCCAGTTCCACAGCCAGCACCTAGCGTGGAGAGCAGCATGCAGACAATGCTGTGTTACACTCCACCTACAACCTGTGTGCTAATTTGTAATAGTTAGATTATGGCTTAATGAGGAGTTAAAAGCATTTCAATACCTGGGATATCCCTGTGACAAGAAGTCACCTGCAGTAACACCAATAGCCATGTTGTGATGGATGCTGCTCTGCTGCCTCCAGCCCTGAGCCAGGCCAGGTGAGTCTGGCCACAGGTGAGGAACACTCTGACACTGGACAGCAGGGCAGGATGCCACCAGCATTGCAAAGGTGTCTCCTCAGAGCAAAGTGCCCATCACACTTTACCTGTACCTGTCTGAGAGATGCAGTCGAAGAAATGCCAGCTTCTGCCAGCCACTCTCAGAGCACACAAAGGAAAACTGACTCAGATATGTAGATAAGGCTGGAAGGAAGCTCAGATGGGGCACTCTGCAGGCAGCATTTCACCCACTTACCAAGGGCAGATAAGAACTTAGTGTGCCACTCATAATGGAAACCTTCATACCCAACTTGGAGTGATACCAGAATAGTCACTTTAACCGTTTTACTTCCAGCAGCAGCTAGGAAGGAGGAGTGTCTGTGTGATGCTGTAGACAAAGCAATGAACTCTGAAATGTAGCACACATCACTGGCAGTGCATACTGCAGACACAGCAGAGCAATAGAAAAAGTGTGCAGGGTGCTACGCTTTACAGCACTGTCTGGATGATGTGTTGCCATGCTTTACATTTCATAAAGCATTGATATAGACAGAAATTGTATTTATTAAGTAATCATTGGAGATACTTCAGTCCCTGGAACACAAACTTAGCCAAGTCTGTGACAAGTGCCTGTCCTTCAGCTAGGTTTCTGTTTAATCAGTGAAACATGGCAATGATCCCATAGTCCTTCAATAACAACTTTTCAGTAACAACATTTCAATACCTCTTTGTACTTCAAAACCCACAGAAAATATCTTTTCTCAGGTATGAGATGTCTCTTCAATTCATTTGCCTTTCTGCTCCATGTATTAAGAACATTTTCTCCACATGATTGCTTCTGGGTTTTGCATCCCCCAAGTACAACCACCCAGAAGCCCTCCACGAGGTTGGTAGCCATGATGCAGAAAGCTGTCTGCTGCTGTTTGCAGGAGGAATAGCTTCCATGCCACAGTCCAGCTCATACAAGTCGTGACCAGCACAGACACCACCTCACGCTGCAGAACTCTGCTGCTTCCCTTGGAGTCAGGTTTCTCAGCTATGTTTGATGGAAACCTGCTGGGTGACTCTGCCAACCCCCTACTTCTGGTGGAGGTGGTTGATGGTTTTAACCGACAGAGTTTATTTTGGGAGGGGTTTTCTGATGTAAGAGGAGGGTTAGAAAATTAGAGAACGAATGAAGTCTAAGAGCGTGCAGTGTTTGCCATGTGATAAGTTTTCATCCAGTGTCTTTTAATGACCAGAGAAGTTACAAACTCTCCTGTGCCCAGACCAAGCTCGGGTGGTAACAGTCTCTGAGCCATTTAAGTTCCCTAAAGCTTCCAGGAGCAGCTCTTTGCTGCAGGTATAGGCACGGCTAAAATGAACATAGCTTGTCTCCAAAAAGGGATGGAATTAAATCAGCAATCTATGTGCAGTGCAAGCTTCAGCATGATTTAAAAGGAAAAAACTCAATCAACCACTCTTTATCAGTATTTGAAAATGCTCCCTTCCTCCCAGCAGCCTCTTTCAGTATCTCCTTTAGCTTATTCCCTATGCTTGCAATTTCTGCTCTCCATAGCAGCCGTTCTGGAAAACCAAAGGAACATTTCTGTGCACCGCAGATATGATGAAATGCGCTCCCCCATTCGATGGCCTGAGCGCTCCGAGCGCTGCGGCTCCACCTCCCCACATCTGGCACAGCATCGGGTTACAGTCTGGAGGCAACGCCAAGGGGGACAGGCGGCAGTGGCTGCATCGCAAGGAGCTGGTGCCTGGGCTGCTCCCAAACGCAGATCTCAGAGCCCGGTAAGTAAAAGCAACCCTGGGAGAAGTCCCCACGCATGGACACAAACAACCCCTGCTTCAGGCAGGCCCTCCAAAGGCAACCGGTGGCACCAATTTTGCTTGGCCGACTCCAGAACCGTCACTGTGCCAACAGTGCAACCCGACTCCTTATTTCCTTAGCCAACGAAATGGACAGGAAAAGGGCAATCGTGGTCTGTACCTCGCAGACCTTCGCTTCTCCCAATTTCTGAAGCATTTCACACGTATCAACAGACCCCAAAGCCACTGAACTCTCGGTCTCTGCTGTTTTAAGTTTTGCACACTGCAAACTCAGCTAAGAAGAAGCAGGCACCTACAGGAGGAGCTGAGCTCGGGAATGTCACTTCCCAGCCCCTTGCCCTTCCAGCCCCGCATCACAGCACGACGGTGTACAACTCCCCTGACTCTTTCGAGCTCAGCAATAAATCCGCTGCAGTCTGAATTATCAAAATCATCCAGACTGCTCAAGTGACTTTTTTGTTCCAAATGGACTTGGCACACCGGTCAGGAACCCAGCGAGTCAAGCGCGAACAACAACAGTGGAATTCTTGTTAAGCTAATTGATGGTCCTAGAGGAATGAAGCAGGCACTGCAGATGGGGAGCGGTGAAAGCCGCAGTGTGCGAGCTGGGGACGCTGCCCCGAGCCCGCAACGCGAGCGGGAGCTGCCGGAGTCCCTGCCTGCCGTGGGTGCTCTGCACAGCTCCAGTTGCTACTGCTGGGTCAAAAGTTTACCCTGTTTTCGCTTCCCCATAGCCAATCACAGAGCCTGCTTTGCCTAATCTCTGCCCCACTCTCGTAGCCGTTTCTGTTTCGATGAGACGAGCTCGCACAAACTCACAGGTCCTGAGGGCAGCCTCGCCGGGGGAGCTGCACATCGGCAGCACTCCCACACCCAGCAGCAAGCTGCAGCCACCTCGCTCTGCTCAGTCAGCTCCCCTGGAGCACAACCACAGTGCCGTGACCCCTCCAGCATCTCTGGGCACCTGCCCCCCAGACCCATGGGCAAACAGGGCTGGAAGGAGCTGACCGTTTGGACAGCCGGGGAAGCAACAGCTCCGTTTGTCCTAGCAGGGAGAGAAGGTTACCCTGCGAACACTGAAAGGAGTGTTCACAGGGTAACAAAAACTGTCTCTGGAAGTTAGGGTTGTCATAAGAAAATCTCTACATAATTAAAAGTTAAATATGCAAAAATACATTGCATGGAGCCCACTCGTGCTACTGATATTGCTATTAAGTGTCTAAGGAACAACAGAATTAATGAATCCTGAGCTCCCACAGATTTACACCTCCTGCTCAGTAGCCTTTGGAGTTTAGAAAGGCAAAATCTTTGAACAGAGCTTTTCCCACAGCTGGGACATTTGCTTAAGCCTCTCTTTTCCCATCACCAGGATTCCCAGGCAAATAGTAAGATTATTTCATGCTATAACCTTTAGGTGCTTCCGCCTAAACTCAGCTACTGATTCTCACAAATCAAGATCCTGCTCCTACAGCCTGGGAGCCTACAGCCTTCTGATTGATACGGGCCCTTTTGATGAGCTGTTCTGGAGGATGTGGTTTTCTATTAAAAGAGGTTGTTTATTACAAGGGGTTTGCATTCACGTTTTGGGAGGTTGGGTGCAGAACCTCCCACCAGCCTATTCTCACAGACCTCACTTCTTAGTCCTCAGGGTAGTCACCGACCTGACCTGTGTGCAGATGCCACAAGCAGCTATCCCAGAAATGCTGTCACTGTGTCACCATGGAAATGAGACTGAACCAGCTGAGGAGGGAGGCTTCTCTACCTGACCCCTTCTATTCCACCTTCCTCCACTTCCCAGAGACAGTCCTCCAGACTGGATTGTGGCAAGCCAGTCCAGTCACTGGGCAGCAGCTGCTGCCACAGAGCTGCTCTCCATCTCCTTTGGTAAGCAAAGCAAATGGAAATTTCCTGTAGGCTGCTCTTGGCCCACAGACCACTGTTTGGACTATACTCCTCTAGGAATCAGAGCAGCCCAGTCATGGCTTGGAGCTGACTGGCCCTACTGTGCCCTTTTACAGCAGCCCCATCCAGTCCCTTGCTCAGCGATAAAACCCAGGGCAGCATGAGCACACCTCAGCCCATGCCTGGGCGAGGAATCAAGCCACGGAGGAAACACAGCCATGGAACCAAGCCCTAGGGGAGCCATGGCCATGCCATGGTGAGGAAAGAGCCATAAGTAACCCTGGCAGCACCTGCAGAGGATGGGCCATGGATATTCTCACAAATGACCACCTACACATGCAGGAAGCCAAAGCAGCAGCAGAAGCTGTGCAACCACTGTCTTCAGAGTGGGGACTGCAGGTTCTCTTAAAACACCAGAGAAGAGCAGGATGAGTCCTTCACACGATTCCATTACAAACCTTGCTGGGTCCAGAAAGCTTCCCAAGTTTATCTGGAATGAAAGAAACACCGCAGTGTGTCTAATGATCCTGTTTTTCACAGGACACAAAGGACTTCTCACTTTCATTGGTCTTCCACTGTCTCCTCTGCTAAATTCGAGATAAAAAAATCCAGGGAGCTGGAGTCAGAACTGTCCTGGCCTCTGCTCCCTTTGTTGTCTCTTGGTTTGGACACAGAGGTTAACCTCTGCGTTAGAAGCCTAAGATTAGCTTCTAAAAGTCCATTCACAATGATCAATGTTCTGGCCATCAGCTTCTGGTTGTTCCAGTGACAACAGCATGTGTTTACCAGCTCTTCCTGAAGATGGGAAACCCTTGGCTAGCTCAGAGGGAAACTGTCATTTTGAGGACTATTAACTTTCTTGCATGAGTCAAGAGATGGCCACTGTGATTGTGTCTGCAGTAAGGGCTCATCTGAGAGATGAGGAAAGTGAGAGGGGAGAATGGAAATACTTCAGGGCTCAACTCAAAGACCCCAAGCAGCCTCAGACACACTTGAAGCAGCAGAGAGTGCAGAGGAGCAGAAGAGGAACTCTCTGCCTTTTGTACTCCTCCTCCTCTGCCATGCTAAGAGCAGGAGCAGAGGCAAAGGCAGGATGGGTGAATTAACTCAGAGAGAAGCTGTCCAGAAAAGATGAGCAATCAGGCCTCAAAACATTAACAATAAAAGACTTTGAATAAATGGAATGTAAGAAGGGGAGTCCCTAAAGAGAAGAGCTGTCTACTAGCTCTGTAGCAGGTTCTGCTGCCCCATGCAGTTTGTGGTGGCCAGGAGCCAGTTTGGCAGGGCTCGCTCCTCTTCAGGGAGCCTGGTCACATGCCAGCCATGCTCACAGGGTTACCGCTGCTGCCAGGCTTGAGGGGTGACCAAAGACCCTGCTTTGTCCATCTGCAGATCTGGTCATGACTAAGAACACCTGAGAAGAGTCCTGAGCCAGTCCAGCTCTCTCTGTGGAGTGACCAAACAGAGCACCAAACCCAGCTGAGAAGCGAGCCACGGATCCTTCCTTACATGGCTGTTTGTACTTTGGCTGGAAGAAGAAGTAAGCTAGTTGTGACTACTCCAGGCTTTGCTCCTGCAACTGCATTGAAACCACACTTATGACAGCTGAAACTCTGCAAATTTATATCAATGTGGACAGTTGATATATCCTGGTTCTGAGACAAGTCCTTGCTGCTGGCACCAGAGCATGTTCGGAAGGCTCAGCGTTGAGGTGACAGTTTATAAACCTGCAGACAGAAGACTCAGAAACTGCACTGCTGCTGGTGAGCATCTCTACCTCCAGGACCTGTATGTCCTCCCCAGGCACTCTGTTTTCCACATGTGTGGCTGTAAGCCCTGGCTGTCACCTGGGGCATGGTGGTGGTCACACTGGGAGTGGACAGGCTGGGCTCCAACTCCAGCAGATCCATCTTTGTCCTCACAACATGCAGCATTCTGAGGCGTTTGCAATGGAGTTTTGTTGCTCGGCACAGGAGGGCATCAACTCCTGGGTGTGCCTGTTCCACAGACACCAAACGTGAGGACTCACACAGCCCTCCTGGTAGAAAGCAAAAGAAATAGCTTTGTGACCAGCAGATAACTCAAAAAATGCCACTCAACAGCCCTCATAAGCAGCACTCTGCTTCCTATGCCCTTTTTTCCCCGCTTTGCTTGCTTACGCTAATTGGATCTCACAACCCAAACTTCTGCAGTGGCACAAATCAGCTCTCCCACTGACAGGCAGGCTGCTAAGAGACTACGGCAGGGCCTCATCAGTGTTTAGCTGAGAAGCAGCAGCACATCCAGTAGTTTCTGATGATAAAATGTGGTAATTCTTACTTACAACAACCCACACACACACATTTAATTTCCAGCGTGTTCCTCCTGCTCTCCTTTGTGGCATTTAGTGTGAACCAAGTACCCTACAGACACCAACAGCTCACAGCCAGATTGCCCAAGCCCTTCCAGTGCAGCCTCATCATTTCCACTGTCCCCACACAAGGAAGGACACAAAGTCCAACTCATGGGGTGCAGTCTAAAGCTGCTTTGCTGAGCTGCAGGCTCTACATCTCAACTCCTCTTCTGACAGTCTTTTGAGTGCAGCCTCCTGTTTCTGCACAGAAGCACTTGAGGTCAGACTTTTGCAAACCTCTTCCCAAAGAACATGAGCATTCCTAGCAAGGGGAAGGAAGAGTCTTGATAAGGCAGCCCAGATCAGCTAAATGACACCTCACAGTGGAACAGTTCTGCTCCTGAGGATTGTGCAGATATGATGCAGGCAAAGAGCCTTTCTGCAGCTTCGCCACAACTGCTCCACACAGCTTCAAAAAGCCTTGGCACAGGAGTTCAGCCACAAAATTTCCCCCTCACTTCATCTCATGCACACCATTTAGAACTTCATCAAGCTGCAGCCAGGATGGAGCTGACCCAAGGGGGCATCTGGAACATCTCACACCAGCAGTGGGGCAGCTCCTCCTGCTGCCAGCACTTGCATGCGCCTCCACAAGCCTCTACTACACAACCCCTATTCCTCCTCAACCCAGCAGTCTCTCACAATGATGACCAGAACCTCCAAAACTGATTTTAATTTCTCCCTTTTTCTCATTTCAAGAATTCCTCTGAAATCAGCTCACTGACTCCTTAGGCACTCTGCCCATACACCACATACAGCCACAGACAGACTCCTCACTTACAAGATTATTCCCACAGCTGTGACATTACAAAGAATTAGTCCAAACAAGAAAATAGCAGTAGGAGCAACTAAAACTTGGTTAACATTTGAACTCCTTAAGTAAAGCGAGTGGAAGATGCTGCAGACATGAGGAAACATAGGCAGAAAAGAACTAGAAGTTTCTGATGAAATTACTCAACTCCTTCGTTAGTAAGAATTTGGTAAAAAGCTAGAAAGCCAAAGCTGAAAAGAAGATAAATAATGCTGATTAAAAGCAGTGACAAAACCTCATTAAATGAGAGGTGAAGCTTGAAATGCAAGTCTTCAGCACAGCATTGCTGTACTCATCAAAACGTAGCACTGCAAAATGAGCTATTTCAGTGGCAGTAAGAGCTGAAGGGATCTGGGCAGGTTCAAGCTCCCCAGGTTTACAAGCACCAGCTACCTCTCACAATTAGTAACACCCTCATGAAACTGAACCAATTTGTTCAACAGATGTTCCAGTTAACCCACAGGAATTTGACTTTTCTATTGTAGAAACTTACTAGCAGCTTTCAAAATTCAGGAGCTCAGAATGAGCTTCCTGCCTTCACAGGACAGGATTAGATGTGGCACTGCAACAGAGCAAGCATCCTGATCAAACCAGTCTGCCTTCCTCCACTGCTGCCCCTGTCCTCAGGGATACCTGGGCACAGGTTTTGTTCCTCTTGGCCTTCCTTCCTCCCTCCACATCCTCTTGCCCACAGCCCCATGCCTGTCTCCGGTGGCCTGTGTGAGCTGGGGATGCTTTTAGAAGGTGTGCTTGCTGCTGCCTCCCACCGCAGCCCCAAAGCTCCTTCATTGCTGCTGCTCCAACCCGAGCTTGCTTCCCCCGCTCCCCGCCTTGCACTTTCAGCCCGCAGGGAGGGCCTGCGCCGCACAGCGGCAGCAAACCAAAGCCCCTTGGGGCTCTCCTAGAAAGCAACGTTCCCAGAGGCTGCTCGCAGCCATGTGCGGCAGACCCCGTAAGCAGGATGGACGGAGAACCTGCACCCTTGCTCTTGGTGCGTTTCATGCAGTACTTAGCCACTCTCTTGCCGCCTCTCCCGGCAGGGAAGCAGCTTCCCCGGCACACTGCTGGCAGCGTCTCCAAGCGGAGAGGATGCTCCCAGTTAATTCACAAAACTTGACCTCGTGTCAGGTATTTTGTATTCAGGTTAGCCAAGTTAAAACAATATTTAGCTAAACTCTGCCTCGGCCAGAACCCCCTCTGCTATCTACTGATTACTGCACCCCATTGCTAGACACGGACATTAGCTGGGACAATCGAGCCCCTGAGCGTTAGGGGATGCCGATGAAACTCTGCCCTGTAGCTGCTCTGGCAGCCGGCACCACAGCAGTGCTTCTCTCTGGTACAGTGAGCAGGCTCCGGGCTGCTGCCTGTGAGGAGCACTGCGGTTAGGTGTTGTGTTTGGTATGCAGAGACGATGCAAGCCGACACGTCAAAACCCACCGTGCTTCTTGCACTCCAAAGCATCTGCCACGACAGAAACACCTGCACCAACCCCGACGTGCAGAGGCACACTCTTGCTCCCAACTGCCAGCAGCTCTGATTCCCAGCTCCCTAGCCAGGGCAGTTGCAGCTTTCAGGTCAAAACGATTCTCTGATCTCAAGATAACTTTGCAGCTTGGCACAACTCAGACCTCATTTTGGACAGCACTTAGTGCCATGTTGTGCTTTATTGAAGCACCTTCAAACCTTGGCCCCTGCTGCCTTGCCTGTCCTTATCAGCACTCAGCAGTCTTCCAAACAGGATCCGAGTCACCCACAAGACAGATGATCCGACAGGGTACGGTGGCACCTGCGGGGGGGCTGTGCAGCTCCTGGGGCCAAGAGGAGACCTGTTGCAAGTGGACAATGGCTGAAGAGGTGTTCTCAAGGAGCTTTTGCTGGAGTCAGAGTTTGTTTATATTCAAAGATCTCTATAGAAAATTACTTTCCAGAACAAGCTCGTCTGCCACTTTTCCTCAATGCCTATCCCTCTGGTCTATATTGAAGGTTCTTCATCCTTACCTTCAGCACCCTTGCTACATCTCTCTTCACCCCCACGCCCCAAGACTTCTCATCTCTCCTGGCCTGGTCACTCCTAGGCTTGGCTGGCAGTGCCATGGTCTCCCCGTTTGCCACCCCAGAGGAACCAATGCTTGCTCAAAAAGCTACAATTGCTCAGAAAATACTTGTAGGCCACAAAAACCTGGAGTCAAATGAGTTAGCTTCATTCCCAGTGAAGGTCACACACAGTTACCAGACATAATTTAAGCAAACACATTTTCCTTCATGTTGGCACTAAGTGAGCTGCAGTCGTGTGTCAGCTCTCCAGGAGGAAGGGTGGCTGCACAGGCAGCTGGTGCCTCTGTCAGTGGGGAAATGACCTTCTGCAGCTCAGGGAACCTTCTTTCCTTTTTTCTGTGTAGCAGTTACTTATCTCAGCATGAAAAACAAATGCAGCACAGTTGCATATAACATACAGAGAAAGGAAATCCTCTCTCTTAGAGCAAAATCCTATTTACAGATTTTTTTCACTCAGCTCTCAATAGCTAAGACAAGAATTGTTGCGTGGCTCTGATAGATACTTTGGTACAAACGTGGCCCAGAAGAGCGGAGCAAGGCAAGAGACAAGCAGCGTTACCTGCTCACGACTAGCCGCAAACAGCAGGCTGGAGGAGATGCACTCTGAGAATTGTTTTTCAGTAAGAAGTAATTCTTCCCAAGGAGCAGGCAACTGTTCCTGTGAGGCTGTTTTCTGATGCACCTCGTTTCCAAGAAGCACCTACAAACTGTGGCCAAACCTGTCCGTGACCCACATGCACACTGCTAGAACATCCACAACTGCTGTGAACATGAAGTGGGAAGCTTCCCCATCAGTGTGCCAAACAATGAAGCATTAGGAGCACACTGCCGCTGTCAAAAACTACTAATAAATAACTCCAAGCTGTCTTGAATTCAATGTAAGTAACAAAACTGGTACTGAGCACCTGTAACAGCTAGATTATTTTATTGTTTCTAAACACCAGAATCGTTATTTGATCACTAGTTACAATTAAAGTGAAATATTTAATTAGGCTGAATGAAACTTAAATGTCCAATCATGGAAACTCCAGAGAGCTCCTTCCTTAAGCAAGGGAGGAGAATTTCATGCACTATTTCACCTGGCAGTGGGAGCATATTTTCTGTCAGCACAGGACTTATTTCGATGAAGAAAAAAGAAATGAAAATTTCCTTTCAGATGGCATTGCCCAGCCGATGAGGAGTGTCAGGCACTGGAAGCTGTCTCCTAGATGTAAGCAGCTGTAACTGACGCAGTTCCTACAGACCACTACAGCATCTCCCAAAACTCTGGCAAGGCCCAGTAGAGTTTCAAAGCCACTCTGTCTGTGAGACACCAGCTAACCTAACCCTCGTGGGAGTGTGCATGGGCTCAGCCACAACAGCATGTAGGAGAGTGCCACTGGAATCAAACCCTAAAAGCCCTGACCAGTGAAATGCCTGGAAAGGTTCCAGGAGGAGGGGCAGTTCCATGAGATATGTGAGCATAGATGACCTCAGTTCTGTTCAAGGAAAAAGTGGGGCTCAGGGGTGAGCTGATCACCAGGCATGACCTTGCCAGCACCACAGGATTCCCAGGAGGACTGGAGCCAGCTGAACCTCCCACCCAGCAGCCCATTCATGGGACTCCCTTCTGCTGCTTCTCTAGCTTTGCACGTTTGCAGTACAAGTTATTCCCCAGGCAGCTCCAGCAGCTCTTTATTACTAAAAAGCCACACCACAGTGCCAGCAGCATGCTGGCACCAGCTGATGAGGGATGCTTCTCAACATGGGAACATGAACTCTGTCACCAAGGTTGTTTGGGAAGCTGTTCTTTATCTCTTCCTAAGGAACATTAATTTCCCACAACATGAGAACTTTCAACCACCCAAATGCCAAATCAGGGTTCCCTTTTTAATTCCCAGGAATTGCAGCACCCCCCTAACTGCTGCAACACCAGCAGCAGCGCAGCGTCTCCTCCAGGCACTGCTCTGTTATTTCAATCTGTTCAAATAAAATGTCTCTGTGAGCTCATATAAAACATTATGGTTCTTATGCAAATAAACAGACTCTCACATTGAGGTTACAACTCCACAATACACTGCACAAGCTGCTCACAGCTTGTCCTCATGCTGGAAAGGAGATCAAAATGGAACAGCAACTTTATACCTGGATTCTAGGGGTTTGACTTGGGGTATATTATTTAAAAGAAAGAAATCTGAGTTACCAGCATTGACAACAGCACCTGCAGCTTCCCTCTGCTGTGGCACAGCACCCTTAATTTTCTGACTCATAGTCACACAAAGAGACATCCATGTCTTGGGAGCCAAGGCTGACACAGGAAGCACCCACACCACCACCCCTTTTGTCAGTTTGACTAAAACCTCTTCTGCATCAGAAAGTGTAGAGTTTGAGCCTGAAACCCACAATGAGAAGGAGCAAACAATAGTTTCTAGTGATACTCTGTAAGCAGCTGTGGTTTTGGTGCCTCAAATCTTGACAGCTCTGATCTAATATGCTGATTTCTCCTCTACCCCCAGGGCTGCATCTGTAAGACTTAATCTCCTTTTTGAGATCTCTTACTTGAGCACAAATCCTTCCTCTGGTGGAAATACCCCAAGCACAACCCCAGTGCTCTGGACAGAGATGCTCGAGGCTCTCAGGCCGAGGCTCTGAGCCATCCCAAGAGCTGTTAAAGGCTGTTGGGTTCCCATCCCTCTCCTTGCGTTCATCCCACCCTTCGGCAAACCTGCCAAGACCCCTCATCTACCATCAAGCTCTCCCCTCATCTTTTACAGATCAGCAAACAGAATCAGGTCATCAAGGGCTGGGCCAGGACTTCAGGCCAGCAAGATGAGGGTACAACATGCCAACCTTGCCCACATTTCGCAGCATTACAGCAGCAGCCAGTGAGAAAATGCAGTAAAGGAGCAACAGCCTCAATGGCTTAGAGAAGAGCCAGGTGAGAAAGCCTGCCCAGCCTGGCCCCTGGTGCAGGAGCTGACAAAGCTCCCAGTGCAGTCAGTAGCTAGAGCAAGCCCCATTCTTCCTCTGCAGCCTCAGTGGCTTTTTGCTCTCCAGCCTGGTTGCACACTGTGCATGCCACACTTCAGGGCAGCGCAGTAGTTGTGGAGGCTTCGTGAGTCTTTCAGCAAAGAGGGAAAAGCCAACACCAGTGACTCCAGTGTGTTGGCTCCAGCTGAGCTGCCTGGTTCCTATTATGTTTGGGTTTCTCGCCAAGCATCCTGTTTTTTTTTTTTTTTCCTGTAAGCCAACTCATCAGAGCTCGCTATGGAACCCAGATGAAGGAACAGATTCTTTATCACATCATCTCCCCAAATGTAAAAGGGTTTAGTACTAACCTCCAGTGGCAGTTACAACACAGAAACAAAGAATTATTATATATTAATCCCACAAATTTGAGTGAAAAATAGCATACAGTTTCAGCATTCAGACACCAGTTCAAAGTCAGGTAGTTCTACTCAACTTGCAGAAAACAGAAAACAGAAAGCACTCAGGCAGTACGCACTCTGTATATGGAGTTGCACAGATACAGACACGAGGACCTGGACAACTTGCCTAGAAATTCTAATGCTGGCTAAAAAGCTGCCCCCAAAGCACTACTCACTCCTGAAAACTCAAAGCAACTCCAACATTGTGGCTAGATTTGATGACTCATTTTCTCTTTTGGTTTGAGGATCTTCCTGCGGATACCCCAAAAATGAAGCAACTGCTTTTGTTCCTGTTGAGCACCAGTGGGGTAAGCTGCACCTGATGAGAGAAATCATTGGAAGTGTTTCAAGAAGTGCTAAGTGCAGCAGGAAGCAAAGGGCCAAGCTGCCACATCTGCAGCAAGCAGAGGCAGGCTGCAGCTCCGCCGAGTCAATGCCCTGCTGCAAGGCAGGCTGCAGAGAAATGTCAGGGGGCACAGAAAGCTTCACACCTCCCCACCGATGCCAACCATGCCCATCGCTCTGCTTTGGAATGCTCTGGACGCCTCTGTGCTACATTTCCACCCTCCTGCCTCATGGACCATTGACTCATCTGCTCCCTGTGCGCCAGGGCACTGCCCCTCCCTCAGCTGCTTTTTGGGAAGCTAAGGGCCCTCCTGTGGCGGTTCCCTGACCGGTTCCTAACCAGGCAGGCCAGTTTGACTGCTGCCTTAATTACTGCAAAGGAGAAGACTCCAGGATCTGTGGGAATCCTGGTGCACAGGCCCTGCAGATTCCCAGCTCCTGCACCACACGTCTGTGCCATAGCCCTGGCGTGGCTGCCACCACTGCGCGCACATGTTCAGATGCCCTGAGGTTCTAATGACCACCCAGTTGGCACACCTAGCTTGCTCTCTCACATCAGCAGGACACTCGGCCTCCCATCCCTATCGACAGCCTACAAAAGGGTCTGTGAATCCTCCTGTGGCAACGCCAGGGCTTCTCATCTCATCTTGCTTCTACATCCTCTTGGACTCCACTGCCTGTGCACTCCCAATCTTCATTCCCATCTACTTCCCTGCTGTTCAGGAAGCAGGTCTTTGAGTATGCCAACTCCTTCAGCTGCACTAGGAGGACAGGCAGCAGGAGCTGGGCATATGAGGCCACCATGAAATGGTTCTTTGATCTCCACACAATTACAGAGCTAGGCCTGCTGAGCAGATGCAAGGGGCTCCCTCTTTCCTCCACTTCTTTCAGCATCCCAGACAAAGAAATGGCATCAACTTGAATGCCAGGACTACAGAACATAGGCTGCCCAGGGGGGTTGAGGAGTCTCCCTCTCTGGAGGTATTCAAAACCTGCCTGGACGCATTCCTGTGTGATCTAGTAGAGGTGATCCTGCTCTGGCAGGAGGGTTGGACTGGATGAGCTTTCAAGCTCCCTTCCAGCCCCTGACACTCTGTGGTTCTGAATTTTCAAGAAAGAAAAGGTCTATGTCAAAGGTGTTGTCAGAAAGAGCTTGCAAACCAACGGCTTAACCGTGAGACTTGTAACAGCTCCTGTCTGCTCCAGGAGCTGCCTGGAGAATCTCCAGGCTGAATATTGAAGTTTAACAACACTTCAAGTTCTCGAAAGATTTTAATCACAATCACACATAAAAAGAATTATTTGTCAAGCTTCAAATACTGAATGAAGCATCTGGGATGGTTTTAGTGCTTTCAACTAATTAGTGCTGCTTTTATTGGATGGGGCAAGAGAAGGACAATTTTTCCCAGCTGGCATCAGGAGCCAACCCAGCAAGCTGCGTTTTTGTGCTGCAACAGGGCAGTGGAAAAGTCTCTTTCATTTATTAGGCCTACAGAGACCAAAACTGGCTGGGTGTCAAACCTGCTTTGTAACAGCCCAGATCCACTCAGCCATGTACAGATTCCATAATTCTTTACAACCTGTTATCAGTATCAGCTTCACAAAAGATGAACCTTTGGTGGCTTCCAACAAGTGTCACTGCGACCCTCTATAAAAGGGAGCAAAAACCTGAACTGACAGTTCAACACAGGGAGAAAAAAAACCCAAGGCCAGTGCCAAATTAAATTCTTATTAAAACCCATTTTTTTCCCCTAGATGAGCTTTGCATAAAGATATAAAATGAGATCTCCTACAATGGTGAGGAAGCAAGCTGGAGAGCTACTCAAATGTCAGTAACTCCAGCTGCTGAAAGTCCCACTGTGGGCACCATGCTGCTCAAAGTGCCAGTTTGATCACCTTGCTGTGACTGCCATCAGCACCTCTTCAGCTTAAGGTCTTTCCCAATCCTACTACACAACAGGTTCTGGCTGCCCTGCAATCCGAGACAGGAAAATGGGACAGGACTTTCAGGAAGGAGAACACTGCCAGGGTGAAGCGACTGACCTGCTTTTAGCTACACCAGAGCCAGATTCCTACCTCAAGTGCCAATCCTGGACTGTGGCTTCCCCAGCAGTCAGGTAGCCCCCATTTTCAGGTAAAAAAGGCCATGCTGGACTTGGGTTTGTACATGTACATGCGAAGGAGAAAAAAGAAAAGTTTTGTTTCATCTGTCACCAAACCCACCACTCTGCACAGTCAACACTCCTAATGAAGCACAGGTCAAAGGATTAGTCAGAGCAGATTCATGGAAAAACAAAGGAAATCTGTATGCAAAGTGCTGTCAGCAAGCAGCCTGAGGGGCTCCTGCTCAGCACCCTGACAGCCGGCCCACTGGGCTCCCTCCGACAGCTCCCCTGCTTGCCCCTCTGCACAGCCAGCACCCCAGGGAGACAGTAACACCAGTGCCAGAACTGCAGCACCAGCTGCAGTGCTTGAGGTGTCAGAAAGGTGGTTCCTGTCTCTCAGAAATCCTCAGATCTGTTCTCTGTGTGAGGGCAGAGCAGGCGGGGGCAGCAGGCGGGGGCAGCAGGCGGGGGCAGCAGGCGGGGGCAGCAGGC
>VWYK01110691.1:209930-251487 GCA_013399775.1 Semnornis frantzii | reverse complement strand
AGCAGGCGGGGGCAGCAGGCACAAGCTGATGAGAGCTGGGTTGCCACAAAGTAGTGGAGAAAGTCCTGCTCCTGGACAGGAAAAGTTGGCTGAGCCAAGGAAGCCAGAGGCTGGCTGATGGCCAGGCCACAGGCACCAATAGGGCACGGGGGGCCCGGGGAAGCCACAACCCAGCACTGCCCATGGCCTGACGTGGGCTATAGGGCTCCGTGCTGGCAAATGTGGCTCCAGGAGCTCTGCCCAGAGGCTATTTTTAAATACCTGACCATATGAGCTGCCTTGGAATAGGAGAAGAGAGGAGCCAAAACTAAACAGTCATTACATATATGTTTAAATATAACATTAAAAAAACCCACAAGATATTTAAGCTGACTAGAAACATTCCCTGTCATTTTAATTTTAAAGTTGGCAAAGGACCTGGACCAAAACCAGGCTCTGAGCTGACCGAGGTGCAGTGATGTGGGGCTTCTAAAGCCAGGCCTTAGAACACAGCAGGAAAGGAGGAAAAAACAACTTGCTGACAACCTCTTACTTGGAGAAGCAGCAGTTTGGGTCCTTGCTCAGACACACGCTCACTCAGAGCTAGAAGAGAAAGCCAAAGGAGCAAAGGCAGCAGCAAGTTCGCAGGCGGAGCCTGTGGCTGCAGAGCTGCCTCAGCTGCAGCAACAGCAAAGGTCAGGAGGTTGGAGACTTCCTCCTCTCTGCTTTCCTTGTGAGAAGCATCTGCACCAACTCCACGGCAGCACTTGTAGGCCTTTATCTACTTCTGTTGCAAACATACATGGACACCTCCAGTCTGTGTAAGCCACCTGACGAGGCGCAGAGGGACGCCCAGAGAACACACTCTGTAGCATCAGACATATCACAACGCTGGTGCCTGGGAAGAAAACTCATGCACAGTATGTCTGGGGAGCGCTGAGACTGACTGCTGGGAAGCCAACGACTGTGCCTCCAGCAGTACCTGCTCAGATATTTGCAATCACATTCTGTAACACTGTTTAAAACTACAAAGCAAGCAGTTGCTTGCAAACATGCAGCGGGCCATGTTTGGTTCACAGGGAAGGCTGCACATCAGCTAACCCCACACCAGCTGCCCTGCGCTGCTGGGGCAGTGTCTGTCACTGTCTCCAGCCCATGCAAACTCCAGCACAGCTCTGCCACAGTGCTGTTAATCACCCATCTGCTGAAGCTCTTCTGAGCAAAATGATTTGTTACCCAGAACTATCTTTATTTAATGGAGTGCTTTGAGACTAGAACAGTAACACTCAGGTATTACAACTGCAGGATCTCAATGCATGCCAGTGTCAAGCCCTGCAGAAGGGTGCCCCTGCCACTGGGCAGTGCCTTCTGCCAGAACTGCTCACTCCTGTGGCTTCCCTTAGCTTTCTAGCTTTGAGCTATCATAAGAAAAAAAAATTACTTTCTGGTTTCAAGAAAAATACACTCACCCTGCATCTCAGCATGGAAAACAGAGAGGTTGTAAAGTCTTCTTTTGAGCAATAACTCCCTGAAAAAAACCTCAAAGTTCCCCTTCCCTCAAATCCACCAACAGAAGAAAAACATCAGAAAGATCCAAGGCCAAGTGGTGTTGGTTCATACCTCCAGGTTTACTCAATGTTTGGGTATTCAATGCATTTTGATTTACTGCATGCACATCTGGATTTCTGGGGCTGCAGAGCTTCCCTTCACACGGCAGAGCACACACACAGAGCCTGTACTGTCTGTCCCAGACTGCTTCCTCTCTGCTGCATACACGCCATACATCTGAGATGATCTGATACCTCTCTGCTGGTAGTGCACAAGCACTGCTGCTAATCAGGGGTTTGGTTTGTTAGTTCATTAGAGGTGGAAGGAAAAGAGACATCAGCTTTTGACCAAACTGTGATACTACAGCAGCTGTTCTGAAATGTTCGTTCCAGTTCCAAAGTTGCAGCTTTCCCTCCAAGCTCACTCTCTAAGTACAAAGCTTTAAAAAAGAAGGCAACCCCCCCAACGCAATCCCCCAAACCCACCATGCAGAGCACACATGCCATGTGCACACCAATCACCCCAAGACAGAGAACCCCTGCTACACACACATCTGAGCACCAGCACCGCTCACTCGGGTGTGCGCTACTGCTGCTCCAACAAGCTTACTGCGGGCATAAAACTGAACCAAGTTTTGACTTAATCTTTCCTGCCTGGAAAGACATCAGATCCTGATTTAAAACTGTTGTGAACCCCACTGCCCTACATGGCAACACGAGGCTCTGCTCTCATTATGCTCTCTGTAGGAACTGTCACCTTGAGCTCCCAATTAGAGTCTCTGCCCTGCGAGCTGCTCGCCGATTTCTTTGCTCACCTCCCGGGCCTGCTACCGCAGAACTGATGCTTGTGTGGGAGCACGGAGGCTGGACAAGGTCACCTCTAACTTCAGTCTGGTCTTTTCCAAGGGAAATACACCCAGCTTCCCGGTTCCTCCAGCTCTTTTCTGAGTCTTCCTGCAGGTGTCAGCAAGCAAAGTAATTGCTGTAGCTTAACGCAGAAATGATACAACATCCTGACTCCTGCAGTACACCTCCCTTCTGCTCTCTGCTTCCTCTTTGTACAGCTACCTTTGTGCCAGTCCTTTCACCAGGATTATCTGGGAGCTCCTGGGTTCAGCTGATTACTCACCATCACCCTCCCACAGCACCCTTTGGCATTTGACCTCTGGAAGATGGGCTTCAAATCTGACTGATCTGCTTAGCTTGCTGTCACTTGTCAAGTGAGGTCCCATTATGTGTGTCAGAAGCAACGGCAAAGTGGGATAGCAAAGGGGATTTAATTTATTTTGATTAGAGTTAGGAAGCTCTTTTAAGGAAAACGGTCCTGACTCCTACTCTTCATTCCAAAACAAAAATAAGTTGCCTAGGGAATCATAGAATGGTAAGGTTGGAAGGGACTTCAAAGCTCAGCCAGTTCCAAGCCCCTGCTNTGCAAGGCCACTCCAAGCTCTCCTGGAAGCCTTCTCCTCTCCAGGCTGCAGAGCCCCAACTCTCTCAGCCTGTCCTCACAGCAGAGCTGCTGCAGCCCTCTCAGCATCTTTGTGGCCCTCTTCTGGACCTGCTCCAACAGTTCCATGTCCTTCCAGTGCTGGGGGCTCCAGAACTGCACACAGGACTGCAGGTGGGGTCTGAGGAGAGCAGAGCCAAGGGGCAGAATCCCCTCCCTTGCCCTGCTGCCCACACTGCTCTTGCTGCAGCCCAGCACACAGTTGCTGTCTGGGCTGCACTCACACTGCAGCCTCAGGTTGAGCTTTTCATCAACCCAGACCCCAAGGTCCTTTTCCTCAGGGCTGCTCTCAGCCATTCACCACCCAGCCTGTATTTGTGCTTGGGATTGCACTGAGCCAGGTGCAGGACCTTACACTTGGCCTTGTTGAATTTCATGAGGTTGGCCTGGGTCCACCTCTCCAGCCTGTCCAGGTCCCTCTGGATGGCATTGTACTGGCCTTGCCCAGCTACTGTTGGGGAGAACAAGCAGTTGGACAGCAAGCAGCTTCTGCTCTCAGTCACATGAAGTTCATCCCAGCTGTTCCTGGAGCTCGGGTATCTGAGCATATTGCATGAAATACTAATTGCACCTCCAGATAACATCAGAGATCATCTTGTCAAATATCCTACACTGGCTAGCATTAATTAAATTGCTCTGGTTTAATTACTAGTTAATCAAGCCCTTGGTCAGGCTTTTTGAGATTCAATCTGGGGCTGGGGTCAGGCCGTTAGGTGTGGAAGCAGCAGCTCATTCTGCCTGAGACAGTGCTAAACGTCTGCTAAGTCCATCTGCACTTTCCACACCTGACGAGGCAGCAGCAGAGGGTGTCAAACACCAAAGAAGGAAAATGGACATTACACAAGTGGAAGCTCTGCAGACCATGGCACGGAGCTGTGGGCAGCAGCTGGCAGACAAACCCAGCAGACCCAGCTCTCTGCTGTTCCCAGCCTACTGCACCAGTATGGGAGAGGTGTCCAGCAGCAGCTCCTGAGAGCAAAGCCTGCTGATCTACTGACTGCCTTACACCCAGAGGTGAACCCTCAAAAGCTGTTTTCCATCAAGGAATGAAAGAGAATGACACAAAAATCTCTAATGGTCACAAGAGAGCAGCAGTCAAGAATCTAAAAGAAAAAAAAACAAAACACAACCAACAAAAATACAGAGAAACAAAATCCAATCTCGTAAAATCTCATCATTTTCACCTTTGGGTTTGTTCATGTTATATAAATTATTCACTTTTCTAGCAGTAAAAAGCCTACTCAGTGTTTGTACACTTTTTTCACCTCTTTTGCTATGTATTTATAACCTGGATCAAACAGCACTCTGAAGAAGTCCACAACCATTTCCCAGGTGATGCCTTATCCTCAGTTTATTTCCATCTAGTTGCCTTTTGGGGAAGAAAGTCCACTTCCTTCATCAGCACCTTCATTTTATTGGAATGGAAAGTGAAGCAAATGGAAACAGGAAGATCCTGATCACGACACAAAAAAAACCACCAAACTTCTTCAAATAAGAAGCAGAAAGTGGCAAATCTGGGGTTTAGTTTGGTTTCTACAGCACAAGTCAGTCCCAGCTACACTCCAATTAGGACGGATCCAGAGCTGCCTCCTGCATTCCAGCACTCAGGGCATGGGGACTCCAGCCCTGCAGCTTCCAAAGTAACTGCACTGCACATTCGAAGATATACTGAATAGCTAAACATGTCAGTATTCCCTGTGGAACACACTCACAATGCCACGTAGATGTGGCTGGCTTGCTGAGGGCATCAGTTAAGAAGAGAAGTTCCCTGCATCCCTGCTCCCCACTTCGGGTAACCTTCCTGCCCGTCATGACTTCAGTGCACAGAGACCTGCTGTGCATAAAAAGGGCAGGATTCCATCAGCACAGAGCCTCTGACACACAGAACTTAAAAATACAACAGTAAAAACCAATCTAACTTTATTTCCCTGATGAATAAAGTGAATCGAACAGCAGAGCAGGAGAGTGAAAGAACCTCAGCCCGCAGAGTGCTGGAAGCATGGAGTCAAAGCTCCACCTTGCCTGGAGCTAAGAGTGACGGTGGATCTGGCCCCTGGTTTGATCTAATCAGCTCCTCACTAGAATTCCACCAGCCATTAATTGTAACCAAGACAAAGGGCAGCCCAGAACCTCTTGGCCATTCCAGTAGCCTGTCAGTGAGCAGTTCTGGAGGGGCAGAGTTGGTGCCATGCAGGCAAACCTCTCTGCTTTCCTTCTGTTACAGCTTTGGGTGCAAAGGTCCCCAAGCTCAGGGTGTGAGAGCACCCAGAGCCTGCAGGCTGCTCCAGAGTCCATTACCACATGTAGTCAGTAATTCAATATTTCTGTTTTAAAAAAGCCTAGAGAGCACAATTCCTGCACCAGGACTTCTCCAGCTTCTTGAAGCTGAGTGGTTTGGTCTCAGGTTATCAGACAGACCTTGCCGCCCAGCACTTGGAGCAGACTGCGTGTTTTTTCTAGAGCTATCTGGCTGGAAACAGTCCCTACATTCGTACCCCTCCGAAGATGCAGAGCATCAGCCAAGGCTCCTATTTTAGGTTCATCTTCCATCCATCTCCCTTATAAGGACAAAGTCTTCCAAGTCCGAACCAAACCAAAGCACTTGATTATATGTTAGAGATGTCATGCCAGAATCCTCATTAAATTACTGAACAATTATTCAACTGTGGCCCCTGAATTTTTGTGACACTGCAGATGATCTGGAAAACAAACAGGCAAGATCCCCATTTCAGTGCAGTCTCTCTCATCCAGCACCAGAACCACCTGACAGGGTCTGCACCAGCACTCCATGCAATGCCCACACTGCACACAGCTTCACACACAATGCAAAAGCTTCCTGGGTTTTAACTTGTGCAATTAAGTAGCCCAATTATCCTACAGATTTTGAAGAAGGATTTTCAATGGACAGAGTTCTCTCCTGGTGGCTCTAAGGTACATTTCAGGACAAACGGCATATAGAGTAATTTTCCTTGAACAGACACAGCTCTGTTCCAGGCAGGAGGAGTGATTTGCCCTTCCCTGAGCCAAGGCAAGGTACAACTGCATGCATGTAGGTGCCACTACTGACGTGGGCTCCAGCAGGTCTCCAGTGCTACCAGAGACTCCAGCAACCCCCTGAAGCCAGTGGGTTCCCTTCTCCTCACCAGGAATCGTTCTCACTGGTGAGCCTCCCCAGTGCCTGCCCTGGGTGTGATGATACTTACCAATGGCCACAACTTCTCTAACACCACTGTAACTTCAGCATTCTTATTGATGGAGCAAAACACAGAATGAGGTAAGAACTAATGCAGA
Organism: Semnornis frantzii; assembly: GCA_013399775.1. Lineage (NCBI taxonomy): Eukaryota > Metazoa > Chordata > Aves > Piciformes > Ramphastidae > Semnornis > Semnornis frantzii. Next base: position 245,163 of record VWYK01110691.1, on the reverse strand, counting down.
AAAGTGGAAACCAAAACCTTTCCAAGAGCCCTCTCTGCACTGTCCAGCTCTCACTTCTCTAGAAGCCAAGGAGATCTCAGCCAGCTAGCACTCTTCATTAGCATCCCAAGCCTTGCAGAGCTTTGGGGCTGGGGCAAGGGGCTGTTAGTGTTTTGGTTTGCTTTGACTTTTGATGTACAGGTCTAGGAAGTAAAACACAAACCAAAACAACAACACAAACAAAAATATTATATCAGCCCTCCCGAACCCCAAGAGAAACAAAGCTACCCAACCAATCAAGCTTCCCAGGCAGTGACTATCTTCCATCCCTGCCTGCAGCTGAAGAGCCCCTCTTACAGCCCCCTCCTCTTCACACACAGAAATTGGGGCTGGAGCTAAAAAATGCTTTAGTCAGTTGAAAACAGAGAAGCATTCTGCTGCAGCTTTACTCTGGCTCTATCTTTATGGTCAAGCTTTGCTTGCAGCCTTTACAAACCAACTGTTTAAAGCAGATGAAAAACCAACACAGTTCTCGATAGAGGGGGGAAAAAAAAAATTGTTTTGAAGCCAATAAAATGAAGCAAGCATTTACTCTGCTGAATCCCATTTCTGCTGGCCAGCACTGGTTAAAGATCACCTCAGTGATAACTATAAGTCTTAAACCCTGAACAAACCCAGACTCCAAGGACAGGCAGCTTGGCATCCTGGAGAGCAATCAGCAATATTAATTTTCCAATGTACTTCCAAAAGCCCAACAGTCACATTTTGAGTCCCCCCACTTCTCCAGCTCTTGTCTTTGATTAAGTCACCCTTTCCACTTGGTAGCCTTCTCATCACAGGGTGACCCTGCTTAATTCTTTCATTGCTGCTGCAGATTCACAGCCGCCTTCTGTATTTCACAGAAGAAAGCTCCAGCTGGGAGGCCGAGAGGTTCGACTCCTGCAGGCGAACGTAACAGGGTGAGCTCTAAATCCTAGGATTTGGTATTCTACAGGACCACAGTGGGACAGTTAGAGTATGGGGCAGGGGGTAAAAGGTATGAAAGAAATTCCAGATCTCTTCTCATGTTAAAAGTTGTTTTGCCAGGTTCTTTTAGAACCACTACACAATGCCTCAGACTTCACTATTGCCTAGCAGACCTGCAGAAAATGATAGCATCTAGCCCAAAAGCAGACAGTAGCACACACTGCTGGTCTGCTCTCAGTCCTTGGCAGGACAATTCCCAGGCCCAGGAAGGCCAGAGGGCAGCCACGTTCCAAGAGGATGCCCCTGCTCAGCACTGCTTCCTTGTACACTCTCCTGCAGCTTCAGTCTTCACGCAAGCTAAAAGCAACAAACTCAGTGAGCCAAGCCTGCTAAAACTGAGCGACTGTTTCTTGCGTGGAAGTGAGGAAGGCACAGCAGGCACTCCCAGCACTGACTGCACACACACCACCACAGCAACAATCTGCTCAGGCACGCTTTGAAGCCTGCAGCTTCAGATCCTTCCCCACACATCTTGGCACCAGAGAACACAGCTCACAAGACACAAGCGCACAACAGCTGCCTGAGAGTCAGCCTGGGGAGGCAGGGGTTAAACTGCTCCATCCCTCCGTGAACAGTTGTCCTGTGCTGATGGGACTGAATCCATTTCTGCAGACTTGAACTACCCCTCCGCCTCTGTGACCATGGGCAGCATCCCAAGAGTAGAGAGAGCAGAGGTTAAGGAGACCAAGCAGCAGCTCCTAGAGATACCTTGGCAGGAACAGTTCTCCCACTCTCATCTGTCCAGAGAAGCAGTGACCTCAGGACCTTCCCTAAACAGCCAGCACCCGCCACAAGGACCTCGGTTAGGAAGATGCCAACATTGCTTTCAGTAAAACCCTCTGCTTTGCAGTGGACATGGCCAAAACCAAACTCCCAAGAAGCAAGGACTCCGATATTCCACTCAGAGAACTCTGTCTCCAGTCCCAGGGCCAGTCCTACCCTCCCCACATTCACTGCAAACTCAAAATGAGGCCAAACAGGCAAGAGATTCCCGATGCCTCATTTCGCTCACAGGCAGAACACAGGAGCTGCACTGCACAAAAACATCACCCTGAGGGAACACTGGGCAAGAATCCTTCACCTTTAAATAAAAAAACAACAACAAATGGAAATGCGAGTCTGTGTCCCACGAGGGGTGCTGTAATTGGCACAAGGAAGTTAACTCACGTTCACTGTCTGCCCACTCAACCAACCAGAGCCGGTCCAACAGACAGCACTGGTGATGGGTGAGGGACTCCCATTCCCAGCACCTTCAGAAATGAGGATAGGTTGAGTTTCAGAAGCAGTTTTTGGGCATGGGTGGAAGTGAATTAGCATCACAGCAAGGGAGCAAATCCATCTGAAAAACAAACTTGCAGACACCTATTATTAGCCACCCTGCATTCCAAGCTGTTCCGGCAAGACCTAACCATTTAGGACAGGGTGTTTTCATACTGCAGCCACACAGATCGCAGAGGCTCAACCCACATTTCCTGACTTCTAGAACAAAGAATGCCATCAGCTGCCAGCATCAGCAGGAATGCAGCACCACAGTACCTGTGCTTAAAGAAACCTTTCATCTGCTCTGAGAAAAACAGGAGCATGGTGAGACTGGTAGGACAAGTTCATCAGCTCTGAAGCTGCTCACCATCAGCTTCGAACAAGCTCCACTAGTAAGCACAACCTCACCTGTGCAGAACCTGTGCTGGACTCAGCTCTTACACATGCAGCTTAGGCTGCCTGCTCCAGCTCTGGACTTCACTTCAGGTTGCTTACTCCAGCTCTCTCCTTCCTCTGTTTTTTATCTGACCCACAGCTCAAGCAATGTGTCTCTTCATACAGTTTAGCTGCTAACCCAAGTTTCAGAGGAGGCTTCCCTTGCTACAGAACCCTACTGTTGAATTCTGAAAATTGTACTAATATGCTGCTGATCACAAAACCTGTGCTGTAGGGCTGGAGTTATGATTTTTCTAGGTCTTATCTTTCCTCAGAAACAGATTTTGACATTGCTTTCCAGTAATTGGCTCTTGGACCTCTGAAGAGGTCAATCTCAGAAGCCAATCTGCAATTGCTTGCTGAAGGCAATTGGTTCACTTGCTAGATGAGACCAAGACCCAGTCACACTCTGACCAAACCTGCACATCCCAAACAAGTGCCCTTGCGTTACAAACCCAGCACGTGTTGGTCTGTTGATAAATCTTCTGGTTTTCAGCATGGAGGCCGAGGGAAGCAGTAGGCTCGAAACTGCAACATGTCTGTCAGCTTCAAATTCTGACCCAGCTGGCCAGCATCCATCAAGGCTGGAAACAGGAGAAGAACATCCCAGATATCTGAGGAGTTTAATGAAAATCAGGAGCAGGTGACTCAGGCATCCTCCTTTTTGGAAGCTCTAAGCAAACATCTTTGTGGTTCTCAAAGGCCTTTCCTAGATTCAGGCCTCACTGTCCTGGGAGCTTCAGAAACACAAGGTGACAGCCTCTCTCTTAGAAGGCTTCCCAGGGAAGTTAATGGCACCCTGCAGGGGTTTTCCATTCTCATCCAGACTGCTGCTTTCAGGGCAGCAAGAGTCTGGTCTGCACTCCTGACAGTCTGCAAAATACCAGCATCTGCTAGGTGCCGCAGTAAGGATGCTCTGTCCAGGAGGTAAGCACACCACACACACACAGAGGGACAAACACCTCTAGCTACCAGCCAGTGTCTTGTGTCTCAGCCCCCCTAAAGCTCTGTCAGTTCCAAGACTTACCTGGAAACAAATGAAATCCTCAGCAAGGCCAGGATGCTGGTTTGCCAAAGCTGAGTCTCGTCCTGCAAGAGCCAGACTGCTGGGCTGGGAATGCCAGGCACAGCCAAAGCCACTCCATCACACTGGTTTTGGAACACAGTCTCCATGTCCACAGCAACACCAAAAAGAGAACCAGAGCTGAGGTCACTGGGCCACTGCACACTGGGCCACTGCACTCAGCACTGCTCCCTGCTTCTCAGTAGCCTTGGGAGCAGCCCTCCTGCCCCAGCCGCCCAACTCCTCTCACTGGAAAGGGCACTTTGACAGCCAGCAGAGGAAATCCCCAGGGGCTACAGAACCATTTGCATTTTGTCCCATGAAATTCCATTCACTTTTGGGTGATATATGAACTATTCAAGTCCAAATTCTTCTCCCCTCCTGCACTCCTGCAACACCTCTGGCAGCACACCACAGTCATAAGCAGTGGTTATAAAGCTGGGCGCCCTTTACCACCAAAGCAGCAATCGAACTGCCAGAAGCACTTTAGCTGGGCAAGAGAAAACTCTTTCCTCCTACATCCTCTTGATTTACCTTCCAAAAGCCACCGTGCAGCTCAGAAGGTTCCTTACCCTAAGCTATAACCCAGCAGTTCTGAGCAACCAGGTTCAGCAGAAGCTGCAGCAGCTGAGATTGCACAACGTGGTACCATAGAGAGTTGTTTTCTTAAGGGCAAGGGAGAAGGTCACATACCCTGCCACCACTACTAGGTGCCTTGCCCATTCACACACCTGGAGGCCCCAATGGAACCAACCACCCATCCTCTTGAGGAGTGATGGTAGACAGCTCTGTGGTTCAGCTGAACGCTCTCAGTGCTGCTGTTCACAACCTTATGCTTCCCACTTGTGAAACCCAAAATGCTCCTGCACAGGCTGCCAAAGCACAAACCCCAGGCTGGATGCTCCAAACTTTGAAACACAGGCCCTGGCAGGTGACAGATTTTTCCATGATGATCCCATCCCAACATTCTGTTTGGCCACTCCTGCCCTGCTGCACACGAAGGATCCATCCAGCATGGGGATCATGCAAGCCTCAAAGCCACTTGAAAGAAACAGGCTCTCCTAGGCACAGTCACAAGACCATCCAGGCAAACTTCTTCCCACTGCTATTTATATTCCCCCTAATCTGTTTACAGGCACAGCACAGCAGTGCTGTATGGGTTGATTAAAACCTTCAAAGTGGTGTTTACAGCTTTTAAAGAAAAAACTGATAACTGTGATCTGCCCTCCTCTGCAACTCCAGAAGGGAGGCAGAGACCTGCTACTGCTCGCAGTATGCACACTAATGAGGACAGCTCAGCAAGACTTGAGTAGCTCAGTAGCTCGCTTGTGGAATATCAAATAAAACTGAGATCTTCCCATCTGATATCCATGATGCCCCAACAAGAACTTCCAGAAAGCTTGATGAAGTCCTGGCTGCAGCAGAGATTCCACTGCAGCAAATAAGCAGCTGGACTGGACCCTTCCAAGCGCTTCCAAAGATGACTGACTTTGCTATGGGGCTGCCTGAGAGGCCAAGGAAAAAGGCCAATCATTTTGCAAGGCAAATGAACACAATCTTGTCTTCCATCAGCACTTCTTATGCAGTAAGTGAGCTAATCAGGAAGAGTTCTCAAAGTGAAGAACCTTTAACAAGGGAATTTCTCATTGCGGTGCCCAAACGAAGGAAGAAATCCACGAAGAGGAACAAGTTGTGTGATGTTTTGTTATTACCGAGACTCGAGATACACAGAGAATAAAAGACTTCCAGCCCCTATCAGACACCAAACAGTCCTCACAGAAGAAAACATCAGCTTCACCAAGAAGCATCATGTCAGCATCAGCACCATAGAAATAGGCACACCTGCATTCGCTCACAGATGGAGGTTGTAGTGCTGACTCCAAGCTAGCCTTCCAGCCTCACTCCAGTGAGGGGATTCTGCTGGACCTCACCTGGGAATCTTCCATCTCTCCCACTCTGGGGACAAGCAGCAACCACTAGTTCCACAGATGAGTGAAGTGTGTCAGAGTATTTCTTCATGCCATGAAGTTTCTAGCCATCAACAGATATTCTGTCTCCTGGAGCTGGCTCTTGCAGCCTGAGCATGTGGCAGAGCCAACTTCAAGGCAGGACTCTGCCAGTGAGACAGCACCTTGGAGTCAGGAGTTCTGCGTGAGGCTTTCTAGTACAAAATGTTTCAGATGGGTACCAGGCTTCACAGAAAGCCTTACAGGCTTTGACAGTCTCCACTGAGAGGTCCAAAAAAGAGGGGAGGAAATGCTAGGAAACAGGACCCTAGACAACTACCCTACAGCAAGAGGCATCTCAAAGACCAAATGCTCTGGGTTTAAGTACTCTGCTTCCTCAGGACTGCCTGGAGGCCACCAAGACTGGACCTGCTCACTCTGCTGAGAATGAGATGAGAATCGACTGCAGACAGAGAGTGCCCTCCAGCACCACTGGCAAGCCCTCTAGCACCAGCAGCTCACCAGAGACTGCCTTGGAAAACCAAAGCCACAAGACTCAAGAAGCCTGCTGGAGTCATGGCAGCAGGACTATGGTTAGACAGGAAAACCCCTCTTGAATCCACTGCTGCCCTTTTCAAGCATTTAGCATCTTCTTGATTCATTTCTTATAAGAAACTACCAACCAAACCCTGAAAATTTTCAGTATAAATGCAGCTCAGGCTTCATTCAAACCCTTTTCAGCCTGAACATGAGAATAAATTTAACTGCATCACCTTTTTTTTCCAGTGACTATTTGCAATTCTGCAGCTGCACTTTGTTAATATCCAAACTGGCATGTCCACACTCATGAGCTGCAAAAGCCGGGCTTGTTCGCATTTCATAAAGACTGAACCAAGGACAAGAACATCAAGTTTACTTGGCAGCTCAGATGTCTCTTTCCCAAAGCTCCTCAGCTGAATGTTTGCTTGGAAAAGGGGGTGGATTTCATTGCTGCTGAAAATCAGGGCCCAGTCCATATGTGGCACTGTATGTATTGTTAGTGTTAAATGATCCCACATGGACAGTTACACTTGAGTAAGAACTTGCATCTTCCAACACAGCAGATCTAACAGGGAAAAGCTGAGGGAAGATTCGCCTAAGGAGAAAATGCTGGAAGACAGTGTTGGGATGTTTGCAGCCCTAGCACTGATCAGACCCCTGCTTGTGCTGTGGCCAGGGCTGTACCATGGCCTGACAACTGCTATTAAAAGGCAGCAGGTTCCCAGGGGTGGTCCAGGCCAGGTCAGCACATGGTGCTTTAGGCACCCCCTGGCTGCCCCGCGACTGAAACACGCTGGCAAGGCTGTGCTCTGTGTAGGCTGATAAGCCCCAGAAGCAGAGCGTTTAAGGCAGTTAACCTCTTGCACACATCCACGACCATGAGAGGCTCTACAGAGGAAGCGCTGGAGTCAGAATTGTAATTATTGCAGAGTGTGTTCAAACACAGCCCAGCTCTTCTGGCAAACTGCTGTCTTTGGAGCTCTGTTCCCTGTTTACAGTCTGAAAGGCAGAGGCTGCTCACACCCATCACTTACACACCCCCTTTCTGCATCTGAAAAGCAAATATTAGCTCTCAAGCCTTTTCTGGACCTGAAGGCCCTCTCATTCATTAGCTTCCTAAGCCAATTAAAATACACTTTTGAACATCCCTCAAACTATGCTTTGTTTAAAGAACTGCTCAGGAAGCAGCACTCTGGTCAGCATTTCCATCTGGAGTTTCAAGGTCTCACTGGGATTCTGCATCAGAACTCACTCACTCTGGCAGATTGAGCAGAGGCATCACTTGATTCCTTCAGCAAATCCTGAACTCTGCTCTGGCAAGTCAGAGACTTCAGACACGGGCTGGCTTTGGTGTACTCATCTGGACAGACGGGCACAGGAATGCAAACAGCAAGTTATCCCTTGGCTTGAGCCAAGGCCAAGCACAGGGGCAGCTTCCGCCCACTGCAAATGCTGAGGAATGCCTTAAATATGTATTGAACCAGTACTTCTGTGCCAGGCTGGCACAGCAGCCTTTCGGGCATACACAATGCTCGTCTGAATGTGGCATGGCTCTATACATACTCCAGTGTGTGGAGTGGGCCACAATTCCATGCACAGTTGACAAATAAGGCCAGGTTAAAAGGTCCATCTTCAGAAACAGTAAGCCAGAACACCCCCCAAAACCAGCACTCCAGCAGGACTCTGCCTTGCCAGCTATCAGTATTGCTACTGAACTTACTGTGGCCTCTCAACTGCCACAGCCTGGCACTAATGCTGCTCCAGAACTGAGCTTCTAGTCTTGAGTCCTACACAGAGTTTACTTTGTCCACCTGATCAAAAGCCAGCACTCTGTGCCAAGACACACACCTAAGACTGGCAGGAGGCAGGGAAGTGTGTTGCAGGCTGTTCTGTAGGGAGCAGGCAGATTTACACTACACTGGCACTATCTGTTTTTTCTGACTAAAGCAGTATTTGAAGCTGTTTATAATTGGAGAGGCATTTATGCAGCTGCCCTGCGTACCAAACACTGCTGCCATTACGTGCCCTGTGTCAGCCGGTACAAAGAACCATGCACCAGATGAGGCAAAGCCTTTGCACGTGTGCACAGTCCACCAAGAAACAAAAACAGGCATAACACACTAATTTGTGTCCTAGCAAGTTCCAGACAGTGTTTGTGTAAGGTTCATCAATCCTTTTCTTCCTGTAAGAGCAGCTTTTCTGACAAGTTGGTTGAACTGTTTGCTGTTACAATCTCCAGGGGTTGCTAAACACTGGCAGGGTACAAAGTCACAAGCCCTGTGGAATGCTGCTCCCTGTGCTCCGTCACCAGCACCATCTTCCTGGGCAGCACACACCCTGCGAAGCCCAGTTTGGGCAGCGGTAGATGCCTGTGCTCTTCAGTTTTGGTAGCAGACCAGGCAGCAGGCTCCACCTCCCCAGGCAGAGCATCTTCTGCTGGGCTTCCTGCAGGCACAGCAATTGCCTTGCCACGCGGCCAGAAGGGTTAAATGATAATCCAGGATAGGTGCACAACAGAAAAAAAGCCTGAATGGGGGTTCTCTGCTTGTGATGTGGTGGAAAGGCATCTCAGCAGCTCCTTGGGTTCAGAGTTCTGGTAGTCAGTTAGATTTGAGTTCTCCCCACCAGCACTGCCCTACGTGAAGCCTGCACTGCTGCCAGCTTATGCCATCGGTAACTGCTGTGTGGAGCCCTGCACACTTTCCTGCTCCTGCCACACCAGTGCCAGCATGTCAGTGTCCCTGTGCACTGGGAGTCAGGAGGGTCTCCAGTCAAAAGGCTGATCTGACAGCTCGGGCAGCAGATATCACCAGCAGAGCATTCCTGCAAGGCTCTGGCTGCACTTCGAGACCTTTGGAAAAGCCCCAAGTGGAGAACACTCTCAGCCTGCTGACAGAGAAGTCCTCTTCCAGGGCAACACCTCCCCAGTCTGACAAACTGCAGTGTGCATAGGAGCACCTCACAGAGATCCTACACACCTGAGGACAAACACCTCTGCACAAGCAGCCCAATGTCGGAAGCCAAGGGTGGCACCAGCATCCAGCAGCTCTTCAAGTGAACGCAGGTGCAGAGCAACCATGCACCTTTGTTGTCTCTCAAGTGACAGGCTGATGGCACTCTGTACTGAGCAGTTTGAGTGACAGAAGCCCTGCAAAGTTCTCTGAAGAGATAACCCAGGTCCCAGCGAAAGGTTGCTCAAGTACCAAACCACCACTGCCTGCATTTACAGGAACTTTGGCAGTAAAAGAATAAAAATAGCTTTGGAATGTGACAGTCTCCCTTCCAAACAAGACAGCATTTCTGTAGTCCCTCTATTAGCTCATCTCCAAAGGGAAACTCTTCAAAGAAAAACAAACACCACATAAATGATTAAGCCAAAAAACCCTGCAAAGCTCCCATAAGCCGGACAGCAGGACAGGGCTGTGAGGAACCTGGATGGTTGTGCTGCTCCAGCTGTGGAATCCACCACACTCACTGCAACACTGGCTTGGGCTTGCCCTGCCTCTGTCAAAGGGCATAAAAACACACACCTGGGTTCTGCAAACAGCTAACTCCATAAAGCAACAGTACAGAAGCCGCAGAGCATTAAGGCCTAAAAAGGCCTGGCACAGATACCAGAGGTGCCCTTGGAATTCCTTACTTCTGATTTCTCATAATTTAAGCAGGACTGGAAAAGCCCTCATTAGCTGGCAAGTGGTTTTTTTGGTGTTTTTTTTTTTTTGCTTTCTAGCCATAGCACAATATGTGTGTCATAAAACCTTCAACTAACACTTGGAAGCCCCTCAAGCACAGCCCTATGCCAGCAGACCTCCTCCAAATGCCAGCCAAAGCAAGCGCTGCCACACCACTGGTAAGTACAGGCGGAATTCCTGGCAGCCCAGCCACGCCAGCTTGCTGCAACACCCGGGGCTGCCGCCAAGCAGAGCAGCACCCTGGCCTGCCAGCCCGAGGAGCTTCAGTTACTGAGCTTCTCTCCACAAACACACAAAAACAACAATGATTTCAAAGAGAGGGAGAGGAGGAGGGAAGGCAGATTGAGAGAAGAGCAAGTGCCCAAGGCTGTGGCCTTGAGTGAACTTTTAGTGTTAACAGAAGGCAATAGAGTTCTGAAGTCCTCCTTACAGGTAGCAGAAAGCATTCACCATGCATTGTTTGGGACCTACATCTGGTCTGATCTAGGTCTTCTCCTCTCAGTACTGATGACTTCTGCCCAAGAATTCACTAAAATAGGCAGGTTCTGTCTACCAAAAGCACAGAAACACAGAACGGTTGCAGCTGAAACCAGGTAAAGTGGTACTGCTGCACAGAAGCAGGGCTTCTTTTTAACCCTGCAAAGAAATTACATCTTCTAATCAGCAAGCAAAGGCAGGAAATTCTCCAACCTACATCCAAGCATACCAATGGAGAGCAGGGAGCTGCAGAAAAGCCTGTCCTGACACACTAAGTGTCTGACTCCCATAGCTCCCAGAAGCCAAACTGACACAGACACCAAAAACAGCAGGTAGAGAATAAGGCAGAGCACAAACCATACAAAGCTTCCAGACACCACAGGATTGAGGAATCCCATTAAACAGGTTTGTGTGGTTAAAAAGGTCGAAAAGAAGAAAAGTAGAGGATTTATTCTTCACTCTGTCTTTAGAGACACACAAGCCCTTCACAAGTGTCCTTGGACCTTGCATTAAACAATTCTTCCCTATAGGTCATGGACCTGGCAGCATCAAAGAGAAATGTTTGGCTAAAGCAGGATACCAACCACTGCTCTTCCAGACAGGTGGGGAGGAAGTTCCATCCCATAGCCTGAGGGCAGTGAAGAGAGGCTTCAGGCCTTGAGATGGTTGGTGAAAGTCTCGGGCACAAGTTATTTTCTCTGCCCTCCTTCAGGCTGCAGGCGATGACGTGGGATGGAACAGAAGGATCCAGTCGGTAAATACCTGTCTCTGAGACTGGTGCTCCAGACAGGGCTACAGGGCTGGTTTTGTGACACCTGATAGTGACACTGGGAAAGGCCTAGATGTGTTCCTGTGTGATCTATTCCAGGGGAGCCTGCTCTGGCAGGGGTGGGGGATTTGATGAGCTTTCAAAGTCCCTTCCAAACCTTAACATTCCATGATTCTGTGAACTGACACAAACATCCATGATGCTGTGGAAAATGTTCAGGTGTCAGAAAACAAATGGACCAGCAGCTCACAGTCAGGACCTGCACTTTGTATATGGCAGTCTTCTGAAACCCCAGAGCAGAGGAACAGCACAATGAAGAACTGCAGCGAGTCCTTTCGAGTACCAAGGAAGATGCAGAGGAGCCCCTCGTCCCTTGTGCCCGGCGCTGGCAGCTGGCTTTGCCATCACTGCCCTGCTGGTAGCAGGATCACAGGACTTTTAGGAGCAAAGGTGAAGGAAGGCAGCACGCAGAGGAGGCAGACAATGGAAAGCAGCTGAAGCCTGTGCTGACACTCTCCAAAGCTCTCCCGAAGTGGAAAGCTTCTTCCACAGGACTTCCCACTGGTTCCCAGCAGCAGTAGAGCTGGGGTTTGACTGTTCTTAGTTATGTTACAGCCCTGGTTGTTGGCATTAAGTTTGCATAGTAGAACTGACACTAGGATGAAAACCACCCTGCACATCCTCTCCCAAGGTTTCTCACCACTGGCAGCACTCAAGTAGCCCAAGGACTCTGCAGAAGGTGCAGTACAAGATTACTTCACAGCAAGTGCTCCGAGGAAGGAGCCTGTCCCACGCTCTGCATGCAGAGGCTGATGGTCAGTTTGCTCTTCACGGGCAGAGGTCAGAGAGACTTTGTCACTGCCTTCGAGATCAGGCACCCATTTCCTCTTCACTTGCCCATCCCCAGGAAGTATATCAGGCCCAGGACCAAATCCTCTGGGACTCACTGGCCCTCAAAGACCCCTCCTGGAGTCCTGTGTCCAGTTCTGGGGCCCTCAATTTAAGAAAGATGTTGAGGTGCTGGAACGTGCCCAGAGAAGGGCAGCAACGCTGGTGAGGGGCCTGGAGCACAGCCGTGTGAGGAGAGGCTGAGGGAGCTGGGGGTGTGCAGCCTGCAGAAGAGGAGGCTCAGGGCAGACCTCATTGCTCTCTGCAGCTACCTGAAGGGAGGTTGTAGCCAGCTGGGGTTGGGTTCTGCTGCCAGGCACCCAGGGACAGAACAATCGGACACAGCCTCAAGCTGTGCCAGAGCAGGTTTAGGCTGGACATTAGGAAGTTCTTCACAGCAAGAGAGATTGGCATTAGGATGGGCTGCCCGGGGAGATGGTGGAGTCCCCATCCCTGGAGGTGTTTAAGAGGAGGCTGGATGAGGCACTTAGTGCCATGGGTTAGTTAATTAGAAGGGCAGATGATAGTTTGGACTCAAAGATCTTGAAGGTTTTTTTTCCCCAACCTGGTTGATTCTGTGATTACTCAGCAGGATGAGCTCACACACAGGCAGCTACTGCATTTGGGAGCAGGATCACCTGGAAACCTCTCAACACTCACACCACACTGAATGGAGGAACTAGAGCAACTGTTCTGGCACTAGGCACGCTGTGGGCAGCTCCCAGCTCTACCACGGCAGGCACGAGAGGCGGGACAGGCTCCAAACACTCAGCTGCTCCCCAGTGGGGCTGTCACTGCTGGCAGAGGTGACTTGGAAAGCTACGAGGAGCAGCTGAGCACTTACTCAGCTGGAAGTAATTGAGCGGTACTGTCACAAGAATGTCTGCGAGTGATGGGTCATCAGCAGGTAGAAAAGGACAGGAAACCCAGGCATGGAGCAGGGCAATAAAGCACATTTATGTGAAAGGCAAAATTGTCACTCACCAGGTTCTTTCTGGTGGCTTTTCCCTGCTCACAACAGTGCCTGTTTTGGTGACATCCATTTGGTTCTGATACTTGGGAGACAGCTAAACATCTTATTTGCAGAAAAGCACTAGGGAGCAGCAGCCTAACCTTCCCACTTCCACGAGCACTTAGGTACCTGGGTATGGGACAACAAGGGGCTGGACTTGGAACTCCTCCTGACCAGATCCTGAGCTAAACAGGAGAACAGGAACAGCTCAGCTAATGCTGCTGAAAGAAGGCTGCTCCCAGCCTGCACTCTGCAGCACGCAGAAGTCACTGCCCCAGCCCTCAGCTCGGATCTGGGAGCAGAAAGCCCAGCATGTTCCTGTGCATGACAGATGAGAGCAGGGCTTCATTCAGAATTTCCTGGCTTGGGCTGCTGTAAACACTGCAGGAGAACTGTGCAGGCTGAGAGCTTACAATACAATATGTTCTTAAAGAGTGCTTATAGAAATATCCACCACAGTATTTGCAGTCAAATACACGAATTAATATTTACAACTGAACTAATGTGCCATAACAGCTTCTGTGCCAGCAAGATTTGTCACTTCCGCAGAATAAACGTGATTTCAAGTTTTTAAAGCCTTCTGCAGTTCAGATTTCTCATTTTATTGCCCTTTCACATGCTTCTATACTGCTGTAGCTACATGATATTGAAATGCTCATAAACTCTGCTGTTGGGCAAGGGGACCTGTGAATGGTGTTCAAGGGCAGAGAATGTCACTGGGTTTGTAGCGATGGCACAAGCTGGGCCCTGCTCACCTTTATGGTTTCCGTAACCAAAGGGAAGCAAGAATTGAGAGGGCTCCTTTAGGGGTCTGAGAGGCAGCAGCATGCTGGAGGACCAGAGCACAATGCAAGGTGGTGCTCCTTTGCAAGCTGAGGGAAAATGTTTTGAAAGAGAGAAGTGTTAACATTTCAAATCATTGTTTGAAAGTTCGAGGGAGAAGCTGAGAGGGGGAAGGACAGGGTCACAGCAATAATACTACACACAAACACTCAGTCCGGTGGAGCAAAACAAGTATGAGTGGGTGGGGGGCATTATGTCAAAGGAAATACATAAATGAGTCAACAATTACATCTATCAGCTTACAAATACCCATGAAATTCTGTTCCACTGTGTGCATCAGACTGCAGTGGATTCCTCACCATCTCACTGTGCTACCCACAGGCCTTTTCCCCACCATCTTGTTTTCTCCAGCGTTGAATCTCATTTAGAAGATCAGAAACTTGTTTGGGCCAAGGCAATGGCACCTGGCTTCTGTTCCCTTCCACATCTCTTCCCACTGCCAAGGGGCAGGAAGCAGGGAGCACCACTGCAGCTGCAGACTGCTCAGAGCAACAGTGTCCATCAGGAACTGACAACTTCCCAGCACCAGGTCCTGTGCAGAATATGTTACTTTGAACAGTCCTGTTGGAGGAAGGCTCAGGGTGAACAGTCCTGGCACCTACTACAGATGTTTCAAAGTCCAGCTTGGATGGGACAGGTTGGCAATGTTACATGTGGTGTCCCTGTCCCCACAGCAAAACACCATCCTTATTTCAGAGCCCCTTGCATCCCCATGCATGCACACCCCTTGCATGGTCTCCCAAAGCCATAACCACTTCCTCATATGTAACAAGCATGTATCGGATCTCTCACCATTGCTGAGAGAAGGAAAACAAGAACTGCCTTACCCCCACCCTGCTTTGCTTCTGACTTGTGGTAGCCTTCAGCCCTGTCTCTCACCCTCCATTCATTCCCCAAGATACTCTGGTGAAAAGCAGCTGAGCTGGTGGGGACGGACAGCAGAAGCTATGGGACCACTGAAGGACTCCATTAGGTTCAGTTCCTCCTTAGAGGGCACCTTCCAGATGCATTAGGAAACCAAGTGGCAGAAGGTCAAAGCCAAGAGGCAGCTCCAAGCATCAGGGTACTTCACTTGCCAAGGACAGGCTGCAGTCAGGGGCTCACCAGAATCCAGCCAAGTCACTGCAGAATTTAACTTGGGACACTTGATTGTGGGCGACAGGACTCAGTTTGCTCCTTAAAGCAGCATCACAAGAGCTTCCCAAGGATCACCACAAGGCAATGAAAGCAAAAACAAGAGTGTTAAGCTCCTCAAGAAGTCCATCAGTATGTGATACTTTCCACTCCTCTTTCTAAAGCCCAAGGAATGGTTGAACTTTGGGGGATACCTTGCACTCTGCTTTTCCTTCCTGCACAGCATTTAGATTACACTGTGTGGTAAAACTTTACTAGAACACAAATGTGCATAAAAGACAATTAAGCTTCATTTTTCATCTCTGCACTTTCTATTGACAGTTTTCATATTTTTTTTTTTTTCAGATGAAGTTTATAATGAACCCAATGAAAGCCACCTGGCAACAGTGTCAGCCCTGGCAGACTTTGTCAGCTGGTAGCAGCCCAGGGTCAAAGCAGGGTGGACACAACACAGGTGGCTGTAAGAGATCTTCACTGCACCAGACTAACCCAACAGGACTGCTGGTCTCAGTGCTTCTGACTGTCAGATGGAAGCCAGGGCAGGACATGTCCCAAACCATTCCTTTCCCACACAAAGCTTTACGGGGAAGTTAGCTGGAGGTCTGGGAATTGCCCATGCAGTCCTCTCTGGAGTTCCTGCAGGCAAACACTGATCACACAGAGCAATGAAGCTAGGGTCAAGGGATCCTGTTCATTGTACAGCTTGTCAGCAACAAAAGGCTTTTGAAAACATACCCAAGGGGGGGGGGGGGGGCCAAATGAAGGCACTGTATTGATGCAGGGTTTGGATCTGATGCTTTCCTTTACAAAACGACTGAACATGAAGCAAAACTGAGAACTGTCTGAGATCCTGCCCCATAACTGAAGGTTTTACACAGCACTGTAGCCATCAGGTCCTGGAAGCCAAGGGAGCAGCACTAGTGAGAGTCAGCCATAAAGACTGCAGCCCAGCTTTCTGGTACATATAGCCACGCTGCAATGCAACCACCCTGTTCTGAAAAGCCTGGCCTGGGCTGCTTGCTGCTGCAGCCAGGAAGCCGAAGCAGCCTTGCACCCATTCACGCCCAGCTCTTCCTCCTCGTGCTGAGGAAGGGCAATGAGGAAAGTTCACACCAGCATATTTATTTACACTTTGGTTTGTCCTTTGCACATTTCTGCCTCACTGCTATGAGGCAGAGACGTTTAAGCCTCTGTCAAACAGACTGCAGAGAAGAGGTGAGATGGAAGGGCTGAACCCTGCTGGCTAGTACAGGCACTGCCAGGCACTGTCCTTGGCAAGCCCCAGTGGGAGTTGGCAGGGATGTGTTTTCCTGGGGAAATTCCTGCAGAAATGTTACCTGCCGTCATTTTCAAGGTGCACTGAAGCCAAGCCACCCAAGCACTGCCCTCAGGCATTCCTGAAGCCTAACTGAAAGTTGGCTTGCAACCATGCCAGAGAACCTCTGCTTGGGGCAAGTGGGTTGCATCACCCCATTCTGAAGCACAGCATGACCAGGGATGTCAGACCTGAGCTGTGAGGCAGAAGGTGCCCTTGAAGCCTCTGCTGGCCCAGAAGCTGGTCAGCAACAGCAGGAACTTGTGACACACATACACCATGCTACTACACAGAGACCTCTTCCTCAGCCTTTTGTTGGTAACACTTGCGATGTACTCAGGACACATCTCATTGCCTCCACTCAGCCCAACAGGAACTAAGCTCTGTATTCTCACAGTGGTTTGCATTTCAGTCACTCACACTCAAAGTTCTGCACACACCTATCTACATCCTATCTACACTCTGCTACCACTGAGATTACTACAACAAAGCTTTCCAGGCAAGCAGCAGCTCAGAGAAGTATATCTGCCATCACCAGTGCTTTCTGCATGCTGACAAACACTGCCAGCATACTGCATCACACTGATCAGCTGTTCTGTGACCTGCCTACTCAGCCCGAGTTTCTTAGTCCATGTCAAGCCTTCCCCCCTCCTCTTTAAAGGAAGGGAGTTCCAAAGTTTAATTGCCCAGAAGATTCGATTAGCGTTGTGAGAGACTTCTGTCAGCATATTCTGAAGCATATCAGGCAGTGTCTTGACAGGCCATAGCTTCTAATTGTTACTCCCAAAGCCTTACACCTCACAGTTCCTCTGTATCAAAAGGTGTTTTGGCCTCCGGCTGACAGAAAGGCAAACACATCCAACACACCGACACTGCACTTGACCGGCTCTGTGCCCTCAGTCACCCACCAGTGTCCCCATGCCAAAGCAGGGCTGCCAACAGGTGAGCTCCTTCACTACCAGCATGGCAGTGCCCTACCAGCCCCTGAGGAAGAGCAGCTGCTGTGGGGCAGAGGAAGGAAGCATGGGCACACCACAGCACCCAGGAGCACACAAACATGTTTGCCTCGCTCAGCGCCACAGCAGCTCCGCTTCCTCCAGAAAGTGGACCCCAGAGCAGGCGGTGGGGAGGAGCTGTGGGCACAGTCAGTTACTCTCACACCTTTTTATCTCTCTCCTACTCCTCAGGGATTTTTGGTCAGCCTTTCCTGTTACATTGTGTTGATCAAAGAGAAGCTCGGGCAATACTTTAGCATGTCTGCAATTCCTGTAGAAGCACCAGGAAGTGTTACCCCCTCAAATGGAGACCCTGGGCATGTCGGGAAGCAGCACCTTGGCCTTTTAACAACCATGCCACACCAGAGGTGATTAGTAAGTTATCACACCATTGCAAGCAACACCAGCAGAAACCCGGCTCCCACACCACTCGCTCCCTCTTCCAATGATGCCAAGGTCACAACAGGTCTATTTACCATGGGATTTTTTGCCAGTTTCAAACCCTTATACTCACAGAATCACAGAATTCACCAGGTTGGAAAAGACCTTCAGGATCATCAAGTTCAACCTATCACCTAACCCTTCTAATTAACTGAACCATGGCACTAAGTGTCTTGTCCAGCCTACAGTTAATTAATTAATTAAGCTTCACCTCTATATTATAGAGCCAAACAAACCCAGAACACCCCAACCCCATTACGCCACCCTTCCCCCCCACCCCACCACAGCAGCAATGCAGAAGCTCCTCAGGAGGACTTAGTGGTTAGGATTCAGTAAGTGCTGAGCTGCTGCTGAGATAAATTACACCAAGTAACACAGCTTTCAGGCACAGTAACATCCAGAGCAAATTCTGCATACCAGCAGCAAAAGTCCATGACAGAAGTCATAGAAAAAAACCCAAATGAGTAATCATCTGCATTCCCAGAGCAGCGGGTGCAGTCCTCCATCACCTGGCAGGCTGGAAGGGTTGCTCCTTTGTCTCCTGTAAAGGTTGCCTTTACTGGGACAAAAGGCATGACACATTTGCAACTGCATTTAAAGTTTGATGCAACAGATAATTCCAGAGGCATGCACCCTCATAGACCCCCAATGGAACTCCAAGATTTCCATCCAAACACAGAAAGAAGAGCCGAGTGGCAGCGGTCAGCACCTCAAAGCTTCGAGCGGGACAGGAAATGGTAACAAGTGAAGAATTCCCAATGTTATTAACTTGGGAAGAAAGCAGCCCCAGCCTCGACGGCACAGCCACGGGACAAACACTTCCAACCCAGCAGTGGCCAGAACAATCATGCTCTTACAGGCTGTGCCAGAAAACGGAATTCATGCTCCCCTTGCAGCTGCACTGCTGCAGACAGCCACACATCAAGGTTTCAGCCCTCCTTGGGGAGCTCTGCCATGCCTGCCTCCCAGCCGGGCACCGACACCACCCAGGGCTGCTGGGGGACACAGGGGAAGCAGAGCTCTTTTCCTTCAGCACCTCATGAAGTGCTCACCCCAGCTCCTGCTGGAGCTGTTTTTCCTGTCCAGCTAACCTGTGTTTAAGCCTCAGCTCGCACGAGCAGCACAGGTCTGAAGGCAGAAGGTTCAGTGGGACAAAGCTGATTGACACAGGCACTGCTCAGCTGCTGACTGCACACCTGTGCTGCCCTGGCTGCTGTCGCTGCTTGCCAAAGAGCCTGGCTTACCTGCAGCCAGCTCCCTGCTGCTCCTTGCTCACCCACATCTAGCAAACACAGTTCAGACTTGCCCTGAGTCCTGCCACAACTTCCCTCTACAGCCCAGTCCTCACAAGCTCCACACAGCAAAGTTCAGTGAGCCACAAGCACCATGATAAGGACTTAGCAGCAAGCAGGAAGGAATAATGGCCAGAGGGCAAACCGACCCCATCAGGGACTGCGGCCCACCCTGGGGAGTGTCCTCGACACCGAATCACCAGCGCACCGCAGCAGCCGTGTGCAGGAGCAGTCAGGAGCACTTCAGGGATGCTGCTCACGTGGTGACAGCTCTGCCTGCTTCCAGATGTTTAATTGCACCAAGGAGCTAAAAATACATCAACCCATGTTCTGCCTTTGCTCTCTCATGAAGGTAGCAGAGGCCACTGAGGAGATGACAGACCACAAAAGTGCCCACAGCACACAACCCAAGCAGCTCACAGGAGGTTTGCTGAGTGCCTGACTCTCCATGGCAAACGACCCCTCAAAACCATGGCTCAGCAAAACTCGCCCACTGCTGAGGATGTTTTCCACGAAGACTTTGGACATATCTATCACTTCTTTATGCAAGCTGCAAGTAGGCTTGAAGAGACTCCATGTGCCTTCATTCCTGGTGGCACTTTGTGCGCACAGATGCATTTCGAATCCAGCCTGAGCCACCAATCTGCTATTAAAAAGAGAGAAAACAGCAGCTTTTAGCAACAAAATCCTGTCCCACGAAGCAGTCTTCATAAGTGAAGTTACTAATGCTGTTTGTTCTTTATTTGAACCCCAGTTTTGGGCCAAGGTAAAATTCTAGAGAAATTTGATGATTTCTAGCCAGAGCATTTGGCAAAACTTGCAAATTTCTATCCAGGAAATCTCCAGAGCTTGAGGCACTCTTCACCTTCTGAAGGGTCATCTCAGGGTTATGGGAAAGACAAACCACCATCTACTTCATCTGCCAATAATAAAAATCACTCTCTCCACACCGAGTAGAAGCCCTGGCTCCTGTGCCGTACACCACTTTGGTTGGAGCTGTGTGAATGCCCACACCGCCACTACAGCTAGGCTCAAAGACTTCAGTTTACGCTTCCCCTCCAGGAAAGAGGGCAGCACATCAGAGCTCTATTGGCTCCACACCTTGAATCCAGCCTCCTTCCGAAGAGCTCCAAGCAGTGGCCTCCAGAACAGTGGGCAGCCGGACAGGGGCAGACAGGGGCTTGCTTGGTGCAAGCCTTCACTTCTTTAAATCCTGCAGACTGGAGGCTGGGGAGACCTTTTGGTGTTGTGCTGTTGTGCTCTACTGCAGCAGCACTGTTTTTAGTAAGCAGCAAAGAGGCAGCGGCAGGACCTCTGCTATCACCAGAGGTGTCCAAGCCAAGTTGGGGAAGCAGCACAATCCCTCGGGGAGGCTCAGGAGCCTCCTGCTTCTCCTGCAACCAGCATTTCAGTACCTGCCCGTCAGTGCAGCAGGCAAGTGCTCCTGTGCCCTCACCAACAAACCTGGGATGGAAATGCTGTAAAGAAACCTGTACCTTTTCTGTCTCCCTACTGCTCTATGTTGGTTACAGCTCTCCCTGCCACCTAACTGCCAAACACTCCCTCTCTGTATGACAGAGCACAAAGCTCCAGCACTCGATTTCAATACTTTGCAAGTTAGTTGTAAAGGTTTTGGCAGGATGTTACATGCATAAACTTGCAAAACGCTCAAGCTGCTTCTTTGTCTGCTCAGAAAAAGCAGAACTTCTCCCCTCAGCTCCACAGGCATGTGAGTGACACCTAATAACCACTTTGATTGTGAAAAAAGTTAGATCCCTGTAGGGGCACAAAACATTTATGCAAATGTAAGACACGGGGCAAAAAAGCTTCCCCCTACACAAACAACACAGATGGTGAAAGAAACTTATCCCCAGCCCCAGCTAGAGGTTAGACTCAGGTGAAGACTTTTTCCTCTTATTCCTCAATTCCATCAATCTCCAACTGAGGATAAGGAAAACAAGAAAAACAACTGCAACTTTCAAACTCAAGGTAAATCTTAAAGCTGAGCCCCACTCAGAGAAGGTCTCAGTCAGGGGATGGCAATCCAGACTCAAAACACTAAGCCCTGTGTGGGTGATGAGCTGGCAGCCAGCACCTCCAGGCAGACCTCACTCTGCACGGGGCTAAGCAGAGAGCATTCAAAGCAGGCTTGACCCCTCATGGAGTGTTACATGAGAATTTCAAAGTGGAACTGCACTGGCACCCTTCACAGAGGTAATTTTTAACTCCTCCTCTGTGCAGTCCAGGCAGTGCCTGATGCTCCTCTGCTAACAGGCAGCCAAAAGCACTGCTGGGCCTGGGCTGCTCCTTGCTCAGTGGCACAGCAAAGGCCGTATCATCATCATTCCAGCAGCTCAGCTCTCTCCAGCATTGGTACCATCTCAGGACTGGTCACAGCACAGGAGCAGGCCTTTGGGGCACATTTAAATACTCCAGTGTGGTTTTATTTGCTCTCCCAGCACAATCCAGAACACAGAGAGCAAACACTGAGGGCTGGCCCCATTTTACAGCCAAGCAAGAGAGCGAGCTGCAGCTGAAGGGACTTGCTCAGCCCATCTCTAGCAACCCTGCAGAGCCAGCTCCATCCCTGGCTGTGCCCATGGAGATCTCGTTCCCATGGGGAACTGCCATCACAAGCAGGGGTAAAAGTTTTCAAGTCCCCAAATTCCCCAATTGTTCCCACCACCTTTTCTGAATTAATCGTTGATTAAACCCCCAAACAGTTGTCCAGGGAAATAGATGCTCAGTTTTTGTAGCTGACCCTCAGACAGCCCAAAGGAATAGTCCAAGTTGCCTGCTCAGCACCCCAACAGCAGGTGCCTGGCACTGCAAGACCCTCAGACCCCATTACTGGCATGGCCCAAGTGGGTCTGATACAATCTCAAGGAGAGCAACAGGACTCAAAACTGAGCACATAGTGCAGCTCACAGCCCAGACACTGACAGGGAAGCCCACAGACTTGTGGTTATTGAAATATTAAATCAGATCCTCAAGCCAGAGCAGACTTGGGCCCTCACTGACAACAGGCTGCATCAGCCCTGCTCCTCCAGACGAGAAGCCACAGTTCCCTGTTACCGGCTTCCTCCTCTGCCAGGGGTAAGCAGAATCAGCTAAAAAACAGTAATACAGAGCCCTCTTCACATTCAGCTACTGCAAGTGAGAAATGTTTTGAATTAGCAGAAGGTTTGCTCCAGTATTGGATTTTGCATCTGCATTGCACATTTGCAGCCTAGTGACCCCACTGAGTCACGGGCAGCAATGTCTCTGATGGAGGGACAGGGCTGTGCCTGCCACACAGCTTCCATTTCAGCCACTGAAACTTGCTCGAGCTGCACGAATCCTCAGTTCCCACGGAAAACGTCCTTGTTTCAGCTGCCTGACCCTACCTGAACACGCAGCATTAAGGGCATCCCTGGGGGGGACTGAAATGCTAAACAGATCTGGGCTGCAGTGCCCTGCTGAGCAGACAACCCATGGGCAGCAGACAGTGAGGTGGATCTGCAAAGGTGGGCAGGTGAAGAAACCACGCACCGCCCTTTACTGCAGGGCACAGCCCCAGACAGGGGACCCAGTGCCACTCCAGGACAGCCAGGTCTCCAAAGCAGTGGAGGCAGCAGTGAGCAGGGAGTTCAGAGCCAGACAGCACACAACCGGCCAGCTCCTGGAGTCTGATAACGACTGGCCAAGCTGTTCTGCCCCGGAGCATCCTCCTGTGGTCTGACTGACGGCAGAGGTGGGGGGAGAATGGACTACCCTAAAGCATGATCAGATGGTATCAGAAGACAACTTCTTAGAACATGTCTCCTGGAAGCTGGGGGCAGAAGGCAATAGCTCAGAAACAGAGTGATGAAGCAAATAAGAGGAAGACTAAGTAGGAGGCAAGTGTGATAGCCACTGTTACTGGAATCAAGCTCTGCGGCAGGCTGCTGAGGGCGTTGGTGCTTAAAATGTGCCCCCAGGACCACACCACCACACACATGGGTCTATGCTGATATTCAGCAGTAAATGCAAACCACTGCCCACCCAGGTGCCACAGACACACTCTATTTGATACTGACCAGCTGAAGCAGAAAAACTCGACAAACCCATTAACCCCTTGGGGTGTGGCACAAAGCCCTGGCACACAGCAGTGGTGGCAGCATGTCTGGGGTGCAAGCAGCACAGGACATTTCACCTAAAATCACCTCAGTGGGGTGGGGTGATCCTTTTTCACCTCTGGAGATTTGCATCAAATATGCTTTAAGTGTGGGAACCAGAGTGACGCAGATGAGAGTCACCAACAGACTCCCAGGTGCCAGCTCCACGGGTATTTCAGTGATGGTCAACATGGGAGCTTGCAAGGAGAGAGGCTGAAATGACAGCCAGGGACAAGGGACACTTTCACCACCAGCTGTCATACGTCAAACTGCACACACCTGCAGCTGCACATCAACCCCACTCCACTGCAGGATACAGACTGCAACTCCAGACAGAAGAGGTTCTACAAAAGTGTGTTTGGCAGAGCTGAGCAATGGAAACAGTTAAGCAGGCTCTGGGAAGAGAAGTCAAGCAAACCCACAACTGAAAGGCCATCAAGTGAACCCAAATGAAATCTCACGTGTGCTTGTCACCTTTCAGAGACGTGTAGATGTTTTTGTCCCATTTATAAATACTACTAAGCATGGTACCAGACATTAGAGCTTTGGGCTCACAACTCGAGCAAGAAAAGCAGGAGTCAGCTCACTCCTTGTAGCTGAGGACAGGCTCCTAGAGACTGCAGGGATCCAACCAGCACAAAAAGGGATCTTCGGTTCCATGTGCTACTGCTCATGGTGAGGATTCAAGCTTAGGCGAGAATATCTAAACATAAGCTAAAGACAAAGGTGCTGGATACCAGGAATGTGAACATTTCAACTCCCCCTGATGCTACTCCAGTTTCTCCAGGTCTGCAGTTCCCACACCAAAGCTCATTCTCACTTCTCACGTCAAACGTTCCCAGCCTGCCCACTGCTGCCATTTGGAGATGCTGAGGATCCAGAGGATGGTGGTTTACAGACACTGTGCACAGGAGTGTCCATGCCCCCTTCTGCTGAGGTCACCAGAGGAACATTTCATAGAGCATTTGGAACAGCTGGAGCTCTGCCCGAGCCTGCCGCATAACTCACCACTATTTCTAGATTATTTTAACACCACTTAGTATCTCTAACTTAGCTAAGACCTCTCTGATTTTTTCAATGTCTAAAGTTGCTTTAAGAAGAAAAACTGAAATTTCTTGCCAGTGCAGTTAATGTAAAGGTAAGTTAATCAGATGGGGACACGTGGTGCCACCCTTCCTATTAGCCAGCTGCAACCTCACTCACTGCTGCAGTCACACAGGCTGCCAAGCCCAACATGCCAGTACTCTGACAGGCTAAACATTCGCTCACTCTAATGCACAGAAATACCCACGAACCTCAAATTATTGTCCTATAATGCTGTCAAATAAACAGACTGCTGGAATTCAATTTCCAGAAAGCCAAGCTAAAATCTACTGGCCTTAATCTGAAATACCAGTGTCATTTCCAAGCCCTGGATTTAATTAATACTATTTACTGTCAGGAGCCAGGCTGGGTAAATATTTCACTCCTCCCAATTCAGGAGCTGAAGGCAGGCCCAGAGGAAAATCTGCCCAAGTAAATGCATCTCATCTTCTTTGATGATGAAAGTGCTCAGTTGTCCTGTTCTTGACCTCTCTAGAATTCCCAGGCTCCAATACTGGTGGTACAATGTCATCAATCTATATTTAAAATACAGATTGACTTTCCACAGATGATAATGGCAGCTATTGCTTCTCTAAATGCATATGTGCTGTACCTTTGCCCATATAAAGAGGGTCCTATCAAGGTAAGAAATGAAAAAATGTCAGCAAAGCCCATTACTAAGTCAAGACCAATATTGAAGAAGTGAATCAAATCAAGTTAGCAATCTCATTTCCTAAATATTTTTTATTTACCTGATTGAACATTTTTGATTTAACTGATTTATGTACCTGTTCAGAACAATCTCCCAGAGCATAGCTACACACAAAGGGCAAGCCCCCGGAATGAGTGTCCTCACCAGTCCTGCAGAGACAAGGAGCTTGGTTCCATCAGCTCAGTAAGCAGCTCCCTGACAGATCACTCCTTTTAAACGCATCCACAGTCCTTAATGAGTTGCACATATTTAGGAATGGTTTACTCCAGATTTATAGCCAATGTGAACATTGTGGCCTCAAAAGCAGGCAAGGCCTTTAAAAGTGCTTTCATGATTTTAACAGACCCAGCTCCCCTAGCTGCAAGCATGATGAGATTTCCCACTACAATGCTCTCAGTTTCCATCAGTTTTAAGGGGAAATGCAATAGATTACCCTTGTGTAAATTTCAGCCTTTCCAAAAAACAAACCCCAAAGATTTCCATAAGCCTCCATTTCCAATTTCAGGAAACAAAATAAATCCCTCTCTGTGGGATGCAGTTGTATAAATCTTAATAGATGTTCATTTCTCACTACTTCTGTTCTCATTGTACCACCCACATGGAACTTGGCTCTGGGATTAGGAGTATCATTTTAATGCTGATTGCATTAAATTCACTATATTCAAGCCTCAACATTTTCAGGCATCTTCAGAGGCAACTGATGTTAACCAATGTCACTGCTGAACAGGAGTGACTGGAAACAGAAAGGTCTGATCCTGCTGTATGCAAAGCACAGGTCCCCACGGTGAGCTTTGGGGATGGGAACACCTTCCCTTCCTTTAGCATGAACCAACTCCCTCCTCTGCACAGGAGCAGACCTGATTCAGTGCAGGTTATCCTCACCTGTGGTCAATCCCTGTATTTTATTCTAGGTATCTCAGAAGCAGCTCCTGTGGGAACGAGACAGCTCCCAGCTGACGCCAGAGCTCTAGGCAGGAACTGTCACAGCCCAGCTTTGCATGCTGATAGAAATGAGCTCTCTTGTTGAGATCCAGTTCTTGGAGCCTACTGTAGGTTCCTCTCATGCATCCCTAAACTAATACTGAAGGCTCTCAACACTTGTTCCACTCTAAGGCACTCTTATTTTCAGACCTGCACTTCATTTCCTGACAGCATTCCTTTTATACACATGGATGGAGCAAAGTCAAAAATGAGACATCTGCCAGAATTTTCTTTATCTCCTCTTGTTGTAAACAACAGTACTCAACTCAAAGCAAACGGGCACACAAACACATTCTGTCCCTGGCACTTGACATTAACACCACTGAAATCACTACAAAGTCAGACTGAGACTCTCCAAACACAGTGACGGAAAGCAGACTGCTCTCCTCTCGTGGGGAATGGTTCTTCCCAAAGCAAACCACTCCACACAGCAAGAAAAGCCAAGAGAATAAAATGTTTTCTGACTGAAAACTTTCAGACCAGGAACTAAAGCTGCTATTTCCATGTGTTTGGGGATTTTGTAAATCAAAGCCCAAGCTTCTCCACTCACACCACCCTTTGGCAGCACACAGCAGCACCGCTGGGAGCAGCCACAAATTCTGCCATTGAGATGATGTCCTGTCAGCTCATGCACACACCCTCTAAAGCCACCTAACCAGCCCAAGAGCCACCCTGCTAGCCATGACAGAACATCGAAATAGCTCCAGCAAACACCAAGTGACCCTAGTCAGTACCAGATCACTTTCTGGCACAGCAACAACCAAAGGCATCATTGTGGTGCAGAACGACAGCATCAAGCAAAAGCTATATGCAAATTGCTCCCATTTGAATACTTTCCCAGTTTTTACCTAACACATTCCTTTCTTCATGGAAATGTACAATGGAGACAACTGAAGGAGAGAACACTAACGACCTGACAACAGAATTTCCTCTCTCTTTGGAGAACTTGGGCATGTCTGTCTTCATTCCACATAACTCATCCCGAGTCTGTTCACCAGGAAAATAAAACTATTTTAGATTCTTATAGTTTCCCTTTTTTAAAACAATTTGCTTAAATGATCACAGAAGCAGCTTCTTACTGAGATGTACATTATGATGATCATTATGCAGTCTCAACAAGCAATGTAAATAAATAGTAAGTAATATAGTGTAATAAGTGTAACTAAGTAATAACAGCTATGTGGCTGAGCATTTTCAAGTTAATATCATACATAAACAAACTATTAACCACTATTAGAAAATTCATTGAACACAATGAACTGCAAAATGTTTTATCACTACAGCCAAGGGAAATGGCAGGAAAAATCCCAGAATCACTGGAAAGCTGCTTAATCTGTTCTCATTCCCTGAAGCTGGAGAAGTCAGCAAGCTTCACAAACAGCACTGTCAGCCTGCAGTAGCTGCTCAGCATAATCAACAAAGGAGGAAATGATTCTGGAGGTGGACATACAGAATTTTGGCAGAAGTTGGCAGATTATAAACAGTTCTCCCCCAAACAACTAGAAACTTTTTCGGCAGGCTCATTTCCCACCTCTATATTTAGTGTGCAAGCCCCAAAAATACATATTTCTGACCTTAATAAGTCACTCTGCCTGTTAAAAGACAGCATTTATTCATGAGCACCCTGAAAAGCTTCTCACATAAAATCTCAAATGCCTATTTGTAAAAGGTTTATACCAAGTGACTGTGTTGATATATTAAACATAGCTCACATAAAAACACAGCATTTCCATGCCCCTTCTCCTCCCTGCACCACCAAATTATTATTAGTCTCCATTTAAACAATCAGCAGGGGTCCCTTTCTCTGCTTCTCAGCAGCATTATCCCTTCCTGCCAGCAGCTAAACAGGCACAGCACTGCCTGATGGAGTCATCAGACAGTAATTTTTGAGCAACAAGCAGATGAAGCCGTCGGTGTCATTATACCCATTTCAACCTTCAATTTCAGTAATTTATTAATGCAGATAGCTGGATGCAGGAGGTGGTATTATTTCATACTCAACCTTTGCCACGAGGCAGAACATAATCGGCACATCTGAGAAACGCCAATTCCTTACTTACAGTGTAAAATATCAGACAGACTTCATGGGAAAGAGCACGAGGTGTTAATGCCTTCAGCCCTGCTCAGTAGCCCCACTCCTGGTCCTGCATTATACAAAGTGCCTGCTCCCAGTCCCAGCCTGGGCAGCATTTTGGAGGTGCCCAGAAGGGCTACGTCCCGCCTCCCTCTGCAGGATCACACACACCACTTAAAACCAGGGCTTGTGCTGCTCTATCCACACAATCAGTGTAAGACATCTCACATCAGATTCCCCAGTGAAGGAGATAAAACTGTAACAACCCAATTAAATGCAGCAGGATGCAGACAACTCACCAAGATGTGGCGAGGCGGGCGACGGATCCTAGGGACTGTGCATGCAGGGGGCCACGCTGCTCAGACACATTTCAAACAGGCTGGGAACAAAATGGAGAGAAAACCATCAGTCTTTTTTGGAGACAGGAGGAGAAAAACACAAGTATGATGCTCAGCACATTGCAGTTGTATGGTGGCATGGCAAGGGAAGCAAACTCCACAGAGCATTATCTGCCTTTCCAGACATAACTACAACCCCCTTCCAGTCCCACAATTCCCTCCCTACCTGCTGCCCAATGCACACTGACAACGGCTGAGATGCTGACATCAACTCACACCGTGCACAGTCCTCACTGTCACTAAAGAATGTGTGGGAACTCTCTCTCAAAGTGGTTGCTCTCCTTTCTGCCGATTGCCTGCCTGGCAGATCAGTTTCACACCACCAGAAAGGAGAACGTGGCCTTAAGTGATGTCTCTGACCACCACTATGAGCTGCAGGGACCAAAGCACTTTTCTTCCCTGAACCTCCACCTGGGACACTCATCTGGGGAACAAGCATCAGTGGGCAAATAAACAGCTGGCTGAGGAGTCCTGGGGAGCAGAAGACACTGCACAGCTTCACACAGCTCCTCAGGGAGAGCAGCCTGCTGCTGCCAACGGAAATACTACACCTGCACTCCTCTTTGTAGGTCAAACAGGACTTGCTGTCAACTGTACCCAAGCAAGCTACCAAAGAAGAGCTTTCTGCTTTCTTACTCTGACAAACGAGGTGAAACAAAGAAAATGAAAGATACACTACAAGAGTCATCAACAGGAGAAAAAAAACACTCTAATTATGCCTCGAGAGAGCTGGAATTTAGAAGCAACTTCATTGTCATTCCTGCCATCTCCCAGAACCCTGCCTCACACAAACTCTGCTGAAGCTCCCTCTTGGGCAGGATCCCAAGACAGTACCAGGCACACACTCACCCAGGAGATGACTCCATTTCCTCAGGAGTGCCCAAAAAGCACATAGGCTTTACAGGTCACACATGTGAGCTTCCTCACAGGCAGGGAACATAATCTTCTCTTGGAATACAACAGTGAGTAGGACAGTAGCAGATGATCTGGTGCTGCAGTGTCTGACAGACACCACAGCTCTGCAGACACCAGAGGGAAGCTGCTGCCTCACCAGCAGATGTAGGCTGCAGCCTCAGCCCGTAGTGGAGACCTCTCCTCGGAGGAGCAACAAGATTGAGAGTTCCTGTGCAGACAGGGGCATTTCCCACTCACCTCCTGTCCCTCAGTTGCTGCAGGCCACTGGACAAGAACAACTACTCGAGCAGCATCTGCATTCCAGATACCCAAGATGTGTTACAGCCCCACCCTGTGCTGTGATAAAAGATGTTACCAACTCCGCAAACCACAGCTTAGCTGGAAGGGACCTGCCACTGGCAGACCACCACTGACTTACTCCTTCATCCACACCACTTCCAGATTCCCTCGTTCTTGTCCTAAGAAAAGGTGCCACAGATGAGCTCACCTCACGCAATGATGTTGATTTCACTCACAACTGCAGCAAGAAACTAGTTTGAGTCATTAAAAATTCAGTACCTTCGTATGAATGTTAGCCACCATTGTTAGAACAACACGGCAGCAAAGCAAGCAGAAGTCTGTTTGCACTGCCAAGTGGCAAGCAATATTTTTTAAAAAAGCTTTACACTATGTTATTTGAGTTCTGTTTTACAGCCAGGGAAGCACCAACAGGTTGCCTTTCAAGATAAAAGCTACGAGTATTCTGGTCACATTGAAAAAAGAATGCTGCATTTCTAGTTGTAAATCTTTATTTTGGAAAACACACAAAGATTTAGACCTGAAGTAGGATTTTGTCCTCCAGAACATCGTTGCGAGCTGATAAAATAAATAACACGTTTATCTGTTCACACTCATCATCCTCCCTACAAAGAATCTGTTCTAGGAAATGGATAGAACAGGAGGAGGACACTGCTGATAGATCTGGAGACCAAGCTACAAATCTGTGTAAGGGACTCTGTAAGAGTAGCAAGTGAAATTAGTTAACAATAGGTTCTTTCCAGAAATAAATGTGCTTAGTATCTAAGCTGCCTCAGGAACGCAGGCATGGTGAAAGGAGCACCGAGAAGTACCTGCAGTAGACTGGGCAATAGCCGTGCTCTGGCTCGCACAAACACCAGACCATGACCTTCTTGGGTGCTGTGAGTCTTCTGTGACAAAACCGAACTGTCACACGAGCAAAGGATGAACTTGTAAGTTCACACCACCACCTGCAATGAACATGTCAGTAGGGGCTATCAAATTTATTCACAGGCAGACTTTCCTCCAGTCTCATAAAGCTTTCTTCTTAAATACACCCTAGCACCTCCTCCTCCCTGACCCAGGAGGCAGAAGCAGGCGATGAGCTGCACTGGTTTGAACTGGGGTGGTTTTCCTCCAAACGGGCAAGGCTCATTAAGTATCAATACTGACAGTAACAAAAAACTAAATCCCTTCACACATATGAATTACAGCAAGGGTGAAGTAAGGGTAAAATTGCATAACAGTTCTGACAACCAAAATGTTACTTCACTCTCCATGTCCATTTTTTAGCCCCAGACTTCTCCTCACAGGTACCCAATAAAGCAGCCAATTGTGACATGCCCATGATAAATCCTACCCAAGAGCAACAGCACATCCTACACAGCTCACTAAGCATCCAAAGAGCACCCTAGCACAGCCCTGTGCTCACCAAGCAGCCCACCAGCACCACAGCACAGCCCTGTGCTTGCCATGCCATAGAGGCTCACCTGAGATCCAGGGATAAACCAACACATTTGGGACACACTTCAATTAATTTGTCACCTATCTTGCCTGCCCAGTCATTAACACAGGCCTGTATTCCACACAACGTGGACTATTTAGCAAGACACAAATCCTTTCCAAACAGAAAGTAACTTCTGGAAGTTCCAAACCAAACAGGAAGCTGCAATTAGGCCACATAGAGGACGCTACATCTTCGCTGCAAAAAGCAAACACATCACAAAGAGGCTGCTGAAATTCCAAGTAATGGGAGCAGGCTCACAGATTTACTATCACTTAGAGCTGCTCAAATGAGAGCAAAGCAAGAATAATATCTGCCAGTAACTGTATTAACGCAAGACTGTTATGGAAGCCGTTGAAGGAAATGCAAGGCTTGGAGGGGCACAATGATGCAGCTGTAAGGGGAAAATGTGTGCATTGTTAATACGTTGTTGTGTAGTTTCAGACATTTAAATTAATGAACTAATTTCAAACTTCAAAATGTCAGGCACCCAATGACCGGACACTTTCCATGAGAACTGCGCCTATCTCACTTCCATAAAATCCTCAAGTAAAATTTCCATTAATCTTTACCTTGAGTAATGTGCAATTTCCATAGAGCATGGCTGAAAAATCATAAGCAGTCACAAAGACAATGCAGCAAACCCACTGCATTCAAGATATGCTTTTCAAACTATTCATCAACTCTAAATAATTGTAGCAAATCAGCAGAAGTTTTCCAAATGCTCAGGAGACAAAACACTGGTCTAGTTAATGGGCAAATGCAGGACTGAATACAAGAAAATTCCTTTCTCCCACTCAGTTTTTTCACCGTGTAAATGAAGTTTCCGAATCCTCACAACACTGACAAAACAGCTTTGTCTGAAAATCCCGTTCAAAACAATCCCCCAGGTTGGGTTTGGGTTATTTAATCCTGTACCCTAAATTGCACAGATTGAACCAACCATCCAAGCTGTCATTTTTCATGTCACATTTCTACTTGATATATTTTGAAAAGGCTAAGCTACTGAATCATTAAACCAGGGAGTG
The DNA here is from genome assembly GCA_013399775.1 of Semnornis frantzii. Lineage (NCBI taxonomy): Eukaryota > Metazoa > Chordata > Aves > Piciformes > Ramphastidae > Semnornis > Semnornis frantzii. Next base: position 212,949 of record VWYK01110691.1, on the reverse strand, counting down.
TTTGCATAACGTGAGTGCTGCTGACAAACACCTGAGCACAGAGCTGCAAGATGCCTTAGTCATCTGTAACCACTGGGAAAACCCAGTTGCCATTTCACCGACACACAAAACGTTATCCCAGCACACAGCAGTGCTGCAAACTGGGCTTATTCCCTGAAATCTTCGAATATTATCAAATATTGCCTGTGTGAAATGCGACACCCATTATCTGAGAGCGATTGTCCTGCCCCGTCACGGCCACAGAACACTTCTGTGAGGCTGGAATTCCCAGGAGAAAGGGCTCTCGGATGCCGCCTGCGCACACAATGGAAGCACAGCTGACGATGCACATCTTTTTTCTGGATGTCTCCATATGCTCAGGAGGGGCTTTCCCTCCACCCTGGTTCTCTGCCTGCCCTGCTCCCAGCCTTACGCTGAAGGATTTGTCTTTCTCTGCCACCAGCCACATCAGAATGTTTTAACAGCTAACAAAAAAATACAGGAGTGCAGTGAACTTCACTTCATCTACAAACAGGACAAGAGGATGCTGTCAGAGCAGCCATCTGGAACTGAGCTAACCTGGGGCAGAGGGGTGTGTGGCTGGGTGCTGCAGTGGATCCTTCATGCAGTGGAGCCCAGTGCTCCTCTGGCAGGGGTTGTGTCACAGAGCTATCAACTCTGACAACACATCTGCCCTCTGACCTCTGGAACCAAACACAGAAACACAGCAGTATGGAGTGCTTTGATGCCCACGAGAGCACTAAGCAAGCTGTGGAGCTTGTTGAACACTTTATTTATCCCTGTTGCACACAAACTGCCCTATGCAGAGGCCAACCACAACAAGCATGCAAACACTGGTCCCAGATCAGCACTGCCCCTCTCCATCAACTCAGCAGACCAAAGAGTTAGGGTCTGGCTTTGGTACCATTCCTGCTTCAGCCTCCCGACAGCATCCTCCAGGCTCAGACCTCAGCAGCCTTTGCAGCTTCTGCAGCTCTGGTGTCAAGTGCTGGAGCAGCCCCAGCTGGGTGCAGCAGCCCAGGTCCTGCCAGTGAGAGGGTGACAAGAGCAACAAAGGCAAGGAGCAGGAGGCAGTGGGCATTGTGGCAGCAGCTGGCTTGCTCCCTGACTTTGTTCCTCCTGCTGCAGACCTGGACTCCCCGTGGATGGGCCAGCTCTGGCTGGTTTGCATGAGGACAGTGGGAAAAAGCTGGGAATGTCAAGTCCCCAGACAGCTCACATCCCTCTTCCAACAGGGCCCTTCAGCCTGAAAATGACCAAGCTGCACTCTAAAGGATTCCAAAAAACATACATATGATTCTTGAGTAATTAATTCTGGCTTCAAAGCCTCAGCTTAAGGCACCACACCACACCTGAGTAAATCCCTAGCATTTTTTCCACCAGAAATAATCTTTACTTTCTCTCCAAGTAACACAGTTCCAGCACTGCTTTATCCCCACAGCATCACGGCTGACAGCACTAAGTATTCCTTCCTCACACCTCCAGTTTCAAGCTTAGCATGGACACCACCAGGACACACCTCGAGGAACACAATATTTACGCAGTTGGTCAAGAAGTAGGTGCAGACACTGCAGAGATGAAGCACATCAGACACAGATCCTCTCCCCAGTACTGTACTGTACCACGAGCTTGAGAAAACACAACCTGAGACATCTCCAGTGTGCATGTGCAGTAAGAGTACAGCAGCTGAACAGCCAGAGATGATTCCACCGCTTCCATCAGGCATTTCCTGCCTAATGCTCACCCAAGAGAGGCACAAACATCTTTACAAGATGAAGAGATTCCTCACCTACTCACACACTGTTAAAACCCCAACCCTTCTAAAGCTGTCCTCAAAAGTTCTGAAGCTTGAGTCCAGGACAGTGTTTTCTTCAAGCCAGCAGGTGATTAAGAGTGGCTATAAGTCTCATCACAGCACTTCTCACAAACTCAGGGACTAACCATTGGGGGCAATTTACACCTTTCATTGTCCTGTGTGACACAGCAGAGCTGACACCCCTGTCCCTCCCTCAAACAGCTGTATCACAAGTGCCCGAAGAGTGGGCAGCAGCACACTGGTACCTGCACGTCTGCACCAGTGCCTGCATATGCAAAGGTGCACAGGTCTGGTGCTGCTCATTTGTGACACCATCACTGATGTCAACAAGCAAATGTCCTGAAGAACACCAAGGAGGCACGGAGCCTCCGACGGCCTCTAAAGGCCCAGCCTGAATGCAGTGATGTAAAGCAAACGAGCCCTGCGGTGGGGAACAACGCTGGTGGTGCGACACTGCCAGCCCTGCCATTCCTCCCTTGGCATCCGTGGCTCCCAGCACATCCAGGAGAGCTCAGGAGCAACTCCCTCCCTTCCAGTACTCTCAGAGGGCTCCCTCCCAGGAAAGGAATCCACCAGGTGCCCCAACAGTCCTGTTAAGCTGTGAAGAGACACAAAAAATTAACTACCTAGAGTGGATTTTATAGTGGAGTAAACAAAACCCCAAAGAGATAACAAAACTACTGCCTTCAGCCACAGTAGCAGCAAACTCAGAACAAAAAACACTTTAGGTAAAAGACTGGCAGCCTTCAAGTGCTTATTTACTGCAGCAGCAGTGCTCTGCTCTGACTGTCATTGCTCAAACTGCACTCAAATACCACGAAAATATTATCGGCAGGCTTCTGGATCCTGTTCTCCTGCTTCCTACTACTCTGGAAGAAGGCGGGGGCGGGGGGAGGTAAATACAACCTCAAGTGATTGCCCTGAAGCCGCAGGCTGCTCTCCTGCAAAGAGACTCTTCCCTGGCTAAACGACAGTCGGAGCTGGGGAGAAACAGGCAGGCTGACACCACTTGAGATTCTGCCATCTCTATGCCCGCTGGCTACTGCCACCCCCTTCGTCTTTTGGTGGGTTTCTTCCTTCCCCACCACCCCCCGAGCCTTTTTCTTCCGGGCTTTGGGGCAGGTTTCCTGCAGGCAGCGTTCCCGGCTTGGCCGCCTCTCTGCGAGCGGCAGCCGGGCTGGGGGGGCGCCGCTCGGGCCCGAG